>SKCR01036780.1:0-111697 GCA_019454045.1 Zanthoxylum bungeanum
CCCACTTGCTATAGTGTCATTTCATGGTATCATATACACATCCAAATGTGTATCACATGCTCATGACCCTCAAGAACGACCTAGCGCACAAGTGGTTGGTAAAAACAAGTAAGCCCGCTATGACAGATTGAGTTTGTCAAACAAACACATCATTTTCCTTAGCAAGCATCATTCATTTTTGTAGAAACTAAGTTCTACATCAATATGACACATATGTCATATCAACATTGTGCTTCACTACTAAGTTGTCTAAGTATTTACAGATCAAATCCAAAATACTATGTAGACAACCACAAACACAATACTAATAACAAACTTCTAATCTATAAGGTCACTATGCAACTTCATAAGTCAATACTTCATAAGTTACAACTAATTCCACTCATATAGTAGAATCATTCGTGACACTCTCATTGCATCTTTTCTGACTCTTTATGACGTAGATTGTCTAACGTCATAAATAGACTCAAAACTAATCTGACCTTAATGGTTGCAAATTTATTCTCCATTAATAAGAAACTCGTTCTCAATATCTCAAAGATAATAAAGAACATGTTTCAAGACTCATCTTATGGTCTAGAGAATATCAAAATAACTCGTGACAATTACGATTAAATTGATATCTCTAATCATACTTAATATAGTATTCATTATGCCATCATCATCTATGATGCATAAAATTAACTAGACATTCTAATCAATTTCTCTTTCGACAAAGGAATCATCATTTACGAAAGATGAATATTATATACATTAGACACACTAACTGTCAACCAGTTATACTAACTGTCACATAATTATACTAATTGTCACACATAGTCTCATTGTATCCTTTATTAGATCATATCTAATGCACGACTAATGGGAGCATCTCTCCAGTCTCTTAGTTTTATATCATATATAAAACTTTATATCGAATATAATAGAGATCACTCCCACATTTTTCATGAAGAAAATAAGACTCATGTAAACCTTTTACCTCATAAACATCTCATTATTACCTTAATAATGATAATGTCATTATGTAAACACTAGAAAGAAATTTGTACGCTCCCACTAACCCTTATATCTTATATGTATTCTCTATGTTGATAAAATCAGACAATCTGATAGATATCAAAACTAGAGAACAAAAATTTCCAGAAAGTTCATCCGAGTCTACAATAAGCTCTATAAGCTAATATACTAAATTGTAATCTTAGCATAATACAAACTTCATGGCCATTCCAAAACGAACTCTTCAAACTAAGAAATCACAATGGATCTCTTATCAGAAGAAACCATTCAGAAACGCCACTTTGTATTCTTTAGCTAAAATGTATAATTTAATATCAACATTAACCAACAGATCTTAAATTATTCAATTAGTGCGACTAGAGACAAGTTTCCTCAGAATCTACAATAGATTGCTCAGTATAACTTTTCTCACTGTCATACTATAAAGGTCAAACCTTTAATAAGCTCACTGTGTTTTTACTGCATAAACCATTTGCACATTTTATGAACGATTCATAATAAAAGCTCAATCAAGTTCCAAACTTGATCATAGTAAGCTATGAACAATCTTAGATCTATGGTCTAAAGCTAATTTCTGAAATCGATATCAAATATCGTTCCCACTATAAGTTATAGGATAATATTCTTCGATAAGAAAACAACAGAACCATTAAGTATCAAATACTTTGCGAATGATTCTGACATCCTATAGCACTTATATGGAAGTAATAAAATGGTATTTTCATCTTATTAATTATGTAGTTTCTTTTATAGTTTATCACAATATTTGACTTCAATAAGTCAAATCTTTTCTACAATAGTCAACATCCAATGTTACACACTAAGTAATAAATAATTTTATTACTCGAGATCGTAGAAAAATATTCTATCAAATAGAATACAATATTCTATTAAATAAAATAAATGATAAACTTATACTCGTACCTCCGAGGCGCAAGTAATATCAATTATATAACAATTATACAAAAGATAGATTCAAATCTCAAACATTTCAATATTCAAATTTTTCTACGTATACACATCATATACGTAATTGTAGAAACTAATTGAACATTAATTAAAATGTTGAATTAGTGTTACTGGAGCATAACCCCAAGAGTATTGAAACTAATTCGGTAACACTCAATATCAAACGAATCAAATCATATAAAATCATATTTCTTCCACTAATCAATTCCATTAATATGGAATCATGGAAGAATAATATTGATGTAAGAATTATATTCTTCGAATAACCTTATAAAAAATTGCTATAAATTCATATGTTTTATCATATCAAACATCTTTGAACAATTCAAAGACTCACGATGAATTTTAAAGATACAATTTTCAAAACTTCAGATCGAATATCTTTGAACCAGTCAAATATTTTATCCGTGTTTCATCAGAAACACGTAACTAGGTCACGACAGTTCATTGACTAAGTTACGAAGTAAAGAAAACTACCTTCAGCAATTTACAATTCATTAAATTACATACATCTAATGTATCAATTTAATAAATTTTCTGTTCCAATGACAGTCATTGGTTAAATGAGATTTCGTCACCTTCCTAAATACAATATTCGTTAAATAGATAAGGATATGTAATGTGATCTCATATCAGACCATCATTTACCATATGGAATAAACATCCAATACTTAAGCGATAAAATCTCATAAAATAATGTTCTAAGTTATTTACTTAACCGAATACTTTTCTTAATGTTTATCTATTCATTAATGACACTACTAGTCGTTTTAAAATATGTAACAACTGTTTACAAAGAACAAGTGACTATCAAATAGTCGCAAGTTCTGATATCAAATATCGAAACAATCATTCAACAGGTATTGCTCGTATTCATGAATCGGACATAAATATGATCTGGATTAGCGCTCAGAGCACCAACCCTAACAAAACCAACATCAATTCATGTTATATAACAAATATACATGTATTCTAAATACATATGTGCATTAGTTAAAATCAAAACACAAACCAAATTAGAATCCCACAATGAGGTGACTCATGAACAATTCTAGGTCGCTCAAAGGTGGTCAAGTGATTCTATAATGGTAGCCATAACTTCAAACTTTCATCTAGAGTTCAAAACTCTAATTTTATGTTCCATGTCCAACATGAATATATTTGACCCAATCACAAGCATATTGTGTTAAATGCTTCCAAAGCATCCATACACAATTCATTAGCCTAATTTGCAACTTCAAGCTATGTTATTATGTATTCGATACATAATACATCACTATATATTTCACTAATGATAACTCACTAATGAAAACTTAGCTTTAGAGAATTTCAAACTTACCTAACAAGCTTGATTCCAAGATCCAATCTTTTTCTCATTGTTGAAAAGTTGTAGAGAAGTTCCAAAGCTAGCAAGCTTGATTCCAATATCCAATTTTCTTCTCCTTGTTGTTGTACAGAATTTCCAAAACTTCTCTCACAAAAACTTTACTTAGACTAATATTTCTTTCTATTGCTTACTTTAGCTTTCTAAAACTAAAAACTTGCTTGAACTTTCATTTTATAGTGAAGCTTAGATAATTTTTAATTAATAAAAGTTTTAATCAACTTTTAGGTGGACTTAATCCAGTTTGTCCAAATATGTATAATTATGTGTGACTAATCACTGTTGTCTATTACTGTGATTTAATCCAATTAAATCTAGACAAAGTTTAACAAATTGATTAGTTCATTGTCTACCACTTTGATTTAATCCATTTAAATCAAGCCAAATACACCTATTATTACATATTTTGTAATTACCAAAATATCATCCAATGGTAGAGATATTTATGAAATTACAATAAAATCCTTGTGATTTTGGATTCATTCAATTGGGTCAAAATAAATAATTAATATTATCCAATAACACTTAATTATTTTAATTGATAATTATACCCAAGAGCTCAATGAGTACACTTCATATTATGAGACTTTCTAAGTTCAAACACATTTGTCATATAAGTCTATCTTATATGTACGCAATTCGGCCACCTTCGAATTTACGAAGAACACGAATGACATTTCTAAACTATACAAGTCGAGGTCATCACATATGTTTAACAATCCCTTCATCGTAGGCTATCCGAGTTATGCTTAAGACATATAGATTACATCGTTGTAACATCCCCAATCCGGAGATGCTACCGGTATGGAATAGACCATTCTATTCCTCTGAGCCTCTGACTACTTGACAATGATAAACTCATTTCATGTAAAAACTCATGCACGGGACCTTTGCCCAACTTAATCATCATAAATGCATAATGCTTTTCAACTAACTACTCAAATTCACTACACATCTCAACTTTAGTAATGAACATTTCTAACTCTTTACATGTGTATACTTTACTAAACAAACTATATGTTACATGACATTTTATGACACTAACTGAACTGAACTCTGACTCAACCCGGTGGGCCAAACCCTCTAGTGACTGCCATCAGTATCCATCCTCTCGAGCTCGTCCTTTGGGAATACCTGCAAAACAGAGAAACTGTGAGTGAGGGGGTTAGACCGTTTGTACGATCTAAGTGAGTGAACGATTTAAAATGAAAACTGATATACTATTATGAAAATGCTTGGTTCTAAAACCAAAATCCTCATAGGAAAAAGTCTTATATGAAAACTCTTTTATTGTCTGAAAACTCTGAACTTTTTTTTTTTTTTCTGAAAACTCTTTTTGTAAACCTTAGTTTTTCTGAAAGTCTCTTATAAAACTGTTGTTTCTGAAAACTTTCATTTTCAAGAAAACTTCTCTCTGGAAACTATCTCTAAAATCTGTGTCTGAAAACTGTTCTGAAAACTGATCTCTGTCTCTGAAAACCTGACGTATGGGGGAGTTACGTATCGTCATCCCCCCATACATCTCACTAGAGTCAGGAGTGCAAATCCATGACATTGGGTGTTTTATGTATCACCGTCCCCCAAAGCATGCAACTATCGGTCCCTGAAACTAGTGGTCTTGGAGCATTACGTATCGACGTCCCCCAAGCCACTGAACTAGAACTGGGGTGCGAATCTATGTTATCCTCCGAGCTCTGAATTTATCTAGGGGCATCTATCATCCTAGTCATGAACTAGAATCTGGAGGCGTTATGTATCACCGTCCCCCTAGTCCTCTACATGTGCATATGTCATCCGTCGATTCCATGTCTGTATCAAGTTACATACTGAGGTTGGTATTTCCCCTATGCCTCGAAAATCATAAATCTCAAGCTTTTGAAATCAAATCTTTCTTAAACATATTTTTTCTTAAAACAACTGAAAGTAAGATCTGGCTAACGCCCTAAGTGCTTAAAAAGTAAGTATGGCATCAAAACATATAAGTAAAATAAACTTTGAAAAGAAAGGTCCACTCACAGATTTGAAATCACACTCGCCTTATTTCAATTCGCTAAACAAATGTATGGTTCATGCGATGATCTACAATTGATAACTTGATTAGAAAGTAAGCTGAGGAACATATTCTGAATTAAAATAAGTTTATCTATCCAAGCATTTATTATTATTTCAAGGCATATCGTACTTATATCATGATGTAATATATATATATATATACGAACTGATACGAGGCTCTTAGGGTGGCCTCTAATAGGTTGGGGTGAAGCTAGAATGATTTAAAATTGATTGGGGATTATTTTGATCACGCGTCGCGATGCAAGGCCTTGTGCGTCGCGACGCGCATCATTCCAGAAACATAACTGGGAAAATTCCCAGTTCGCGTCGCGACGCAGGGCCTTACGCGTCGTGACGCTCAGCTATCCAGAAACATATCTGGAAAAATTTCCAGTTCGCGTCGCGATGCTAGGCCAATTTCTGGTCTTAACTTCATCCTTTCATGCTCAATTTGCTCAACACTCTTCCCATACTTCCACAAAAGCAAATAATCTCAATAATTATCCAAAATATTATCAATATCAACTCATATCTAATCTATAACTTTTACTTAATTTCATACTTAAAATTTAACAAGTTGAGGTTTCTCACAATCACCATTTTTTTATTACAAAAATCATTCAATCATCGCCACACTCAAGCCAACAACATATAACAATTATCAAATCATTAAAACTCAATGTATCACAACTTGGGTTATGTTTTTCTTACCTCTTTTTCTTTGATTTCCATCACTTCTTCAAGCTTCCAATGGTTGTCAATCTTCCTTCTAGCTTGTGGGAATGGTTATTGTCTCTTCTTTTTTCCTTTTTCTTCTTCCTTCTCTCTCTCTTTTTCTTCTTTTCTTTCTCATTCTTTCTTCCTTCTTCTTTTTTCTCCCACATTTTTTTTTTTTCTATTTTCTAATTTTTTGTGAAATGTTGAATAGTACCCCCTTATATACTAGAGGTTATTTGAAAATGGTAAAATTAGGGAAGAATGTAGAAATTTAAAGAAACTTTGAGATTTTACTAGAATGACCCTCACATACTATTCATTTTAATTTTTAATCTGCGTTTTCAACCTATTTCTGGTTCAAATATGGAAAACTATTCAACGCAGAAGTTGTAGGTCTCGATCTCATCTTTTTGGCGATATAAAATTTATAAAAATCGGAGTTTGTATGAGAAAGTTATGGCCATAATACCATGAACTGTCCATAATGGACCATTGTACAATTTCGCATCGGAATTTCGAGGAGTTTACCGATTATTCCAAAGTCATTTCAGGAGTGCATATAATACTCGTCCCATGATGTAACAGTAGTCAATATTTTCGATCGTTACAAATTATCCCCCCTTAAATTGGATTCGTCCTTGAATCCTTTCTGGGGTCTAACTCGCGGATTCGTCTTGGTTCGAGGATATCTTATTTTTCTGTTATACTTACCTTCCTTACCTTTCTTTCTGATTTTATGTTCAAGACTTACTATTAAAATTTATGAGAACTTCTCGTCATACTTCTTCAAAGTTCGTGGCCTTAGTGAACTTCTATTTCGTACTTTACACTTTCATTACACTATATATTCGTGACTTGTCGTCCTGCTCAACTTGGTTTCATTTTGATTTGGAATCTTCATACCTCATGTCATGACAACAATAATTCCTAAATATCCTTAGGAACTTTTATTACTCTCTGTGTTTATTGTATCCTCATAGTACCAATAACTTTCACTTCCATTGACCTATGTATATTTCGAGTTCTTCAACTATTCTACTTAAATGACTTTATAAGATATATCTTACTAGATATCTTCTTGGATCCAATCTTAGCTAACCATTTGATCGTTCTATTTTCTCTTTACTAAACCTCGTTACTTATAAGCTTCTTCCTTTCAGTTCTCACATATACAACTTTATATGGGTTTAAGACTTTATAATTCATAACTAACCTTTTCAAATATTCTCATTGTTAATCGATGGCTCCCATATTTAGGACGTTACTTCAGGGTAGTTTTCTTTAGCGATCCTCTCGGTTGGCTAAGGGGTTTGGGACACAATATTTATACTAAGCCTAACCTTGTGTACCTTTATACTAAAATTACATTATTTACTATTAATATTGGCTTTGGTCAAACTAGTCTAATTTACTCATCTGCCCCTTTGGTTTCTTTGCTAGCTCAAGTACGGTTATTGTCTTTATGCTGACTATTCTTTCTTGCTTACTTGTACTCTAGAATGCTCCATCTTCAATTATCTTTCAAATCTTATCCTTTTAAGAGTTGTCCTGATCTCAACAATTCTGGTATTCTTAGTTTCTTTGAATATCTCTATGTTGTTCCTCGATAGATCCATTCCTTGTCCTATTTTTTTTCTTATTACCCAACATAGGAACTTTTTAGTTGTACTTAATACCTCTATTTTATGACTGTCTGGTAGAATTCCAATCTTATTTCGACATTTATAAAATCTGTTATCCCGTAGTACTACTAATCTTAACTTTGTAAAGTTTATTCTTGTATTTGTGTACCTTTGTCATCATCTATTTAATATCTTTTCCATTGTCGTTTTACTAGGATAGTCTTATCTCCAAGTATTTTAGTTGTCTTCTATCTTCTTTTCAGCTTTATTCTATACTTGGGACTTCTGCGGTCTATGTCTCTATTTCCTGACCAGAATGATATCATCTTCTGCATGTCTCTAGCCATGTCTAATGCTATTTTTTATTCCAATTTCTACTAAACTAATACTTTACCTCTTCATCGTTCCAACTAGAAAACTTCTCTTTTAATTCTCTCACTTAGAGCTATTTTCCTATTCTATTATGCTCTTGTACTATATTGAAAGATTTTTAATTTTGGTCTCCTTCCACTATACATTTACTTGTTCCTATGAACGTCTTAAGGAAAACTTCGAGGTACATCTTTGTCGCTGTTTTCTGACGAGGGTTAGGGGTGAGATTGTCCTAGAGTTTTCTGGTTGCGGTGTTCTCACTAGTTACCTTTGCTGTAGTTGTGTGTGTCGCTTATCTATGAGCTTAGAACTTTATTATCTACATATCTGGTGTTAACTCCCAGACTTAGGTTCTTCTGCTAAAAACCACCTGATTTATCTCCTTCAACTTTACTCATAATTTCTCTTTGGCTATTGGTCATACTACTTCTTACTGAGAACCTCCATAAGGCTCATGCTCTCTAAAACTCTTACTTTACTCTCACTATCATTCTTCCTTTCTAAGTTTTACTCTATTATTTGACTTTTCTCCTTATACCGATTTCTTGATTCTCTTAGGTCACCACTTCCTTGGAAACTCCACATTTACAACCAATTATGGTATTACTACTGTATCTTTAGTTTGGGTGATGCATTCTCACTAATCTTTTCTTTTATGGTATGGTGAGAAGCTATGTATAAGTTGGATATCTTACTCATGTGTTGCTATATGTTGCTTTCTTTAACTCCTTACTTTTTAAGCCTTTTACTTCCTTGAAGGCTTTCCGCCCTACTATGGATCAGGTTATCTCTTCTAGATTTAGCTATACTTACTGCGACTACAAACTACTCCACCTCATACAGGATATTACAATCTTCTGATTCTTATCTAGGTCCTGTTGAGCTTCTGGGTTTAGCTGTCACACGATCTATTTATCTTGTATGATGCTCTTCTTTATTTATTCAACTTCTCGTTGGGCCCCAAATTGGGGGTGAATACATGATTTCCTTAGAGATCTGAGAATACAAGTATTTGTTAACTGTTTAAGTCCACGATAGTCTAGTTGGGTGTCTATACACTTACTGGGGTCAGAGTTACTGGACAGAAAAGTCACCGCTCATTCTTCTGGGATCTGCACCGACTATTCTAAGTCTTAAGGTTTTCACAATCCTCATCAATTATGCTGAGGTTTCCATCTGCGTTGTTGTATTTAAATTATGTTATCTCAGCTACTATAGATATTGATCTTTCTTACTATTTTGTATTCCCAAATCTTGTCTCTTTACTCTATGTTGTACTACTGTGACTGGTGATGGTTCATTCTCATATGCTATTTTCTAGGTCTTTGATCTCTGCTCTTGTTATCGGCTATGGCTATGCCAAGTATTTGAACGAAATTGCAAATTCAATACTAGCCTCCCACTATTTTTCGGCGAGCTTCTAACCCTCTGTTGAGTACTCGGAAACCCAGTTTCCTAGTGGGCTAGGATCCCGTTAAATAACACACAACCTTGACTTTGGCCAACAAGCTGTATGATATTTAACTAGGTAGATCTCTAAGATCAATTGTTTCTCATCCAATTCCTAAATCCGTTAGGTGGACCTCCAAGTCCGAAACATATAAACAATATATATGCCAATATATTTTCCTAACCTTTTCATCTGAATCAACTAAGCATTGACTTTGGCACAACAAGCTTAATGATTCCAGTTAAGCGGGACCCATTGACTTTGGAAAGCTTCGTAATCGATGTCGATGGACAAGAAGTGATCTTGACTTTGGCCAACAAATCACAACTTGGACAAGACATGCGATATGGAACAAAGCCTTCATTATTCAAACACATCCGCGATGGACAAAGGTCTTGACTTTGGCCAACAAACCAGTGCCAATCTTGGATCTTGAGAATGAATCATTCAATGGAAGGAAAACGCTTAATATTTGATTGAGGGTTTTTCGTGTAAATTGGCAACCAATTTATTATCTTTGATTAGGTCTCATCATACACCCTTAAGCATGCATTCTAAAAGCATAATAAGGCGCGGTAAATAAATTAATAATGATATGCGGATGGATATCTCACAAATTATTCCTAGAACAAATCACTCTCTTTCCTCTCCCCGGCTAGCACTATTCTAACTTCTACCCAATTACATAATACAATAAAGAAACCTCATTAACATTGAGGGGAATTATGTGAGAAGAGAATTACAAAAATCGAGAGATAAAGGCTGGACACGCAGGTCCAATTTAATAAATTCTAAATTTATTACAACAATTTCTAAAATTGCCCTCACCCTTCTAATATCCATCTGATATACATTATTCATACAACACATCCATGTATTCACACAAAGCATGTTATTCAGTCAATCTAATCCAATTAATTAATCTTTGAATTAAGTGATCATCCAATGTTCAAACAACGATTTGATTTGCACGAGTCCAACTCGTTTAAGAATAAGTACTCAAAGTACGAATTCTTGAATTATATCGAACTAAGATTTTAAATCCAATTTAATTTGCATTCAATACTAATTCTGTATTTAATTCCAAATTAAATAATTACACTTTTAATGCGCCTTTACGACTTAGATTCTAAATCTAATCTTAATGGGTCTCAAAGCCCAATTAACATCCTATGTCATTTAATTAAAGTCCAATGGGCTTTCAATTAATTTCTTAAGGCATGAGCTTTGGTCAATATGGGTCAAACCCAAATACCAAGGCCCAATCAAGGAATCACCATATTTGCCAATAAATCAATTTTGGCCCATTAGGCCCAATTAAATATTTAAAGGCCATATATTATATTTGGACTTAATGGAATGGTTTATGCCCAATTTGGATCCAATCCAATTGTCCTAAACCAACTTGGCCCAACCAAGCCCATTAGGCCCAAATACAACATCTTTAGTCCAATTCCAAATTAAGCCCAATTAATTAAATTCTAATATTCCAAATTTCATAATTTAATTAATTAAAGTGTATTGCACTAATTAATTATCTAAATTAACATTTCCAAAATATCAATTTAATTAATTAATCATGCATTATTCTATTCAACACATGTCCAACATTATTGAAACAAAATCAATTCATTTTCATGCTTCTTTGGTCACGACAATGGAAGGATTTTATATCCGATTTCGATTTCAATCCAATTAAATCACAAATCAATATATCCAAGTTTTTAAACACATCCAATGGTCTAAAAAACAAAAAATTACCATGAATTTAGGGCACTATAACTTTCGGCCAAGCCTTATAATTTGGGAAAAATTAATCCAATTAATTTTTCATCAAATTGATCATGCATAACTCTAAGTTATCAATATATAAGCATACTCAAACAAACAATTTGATCAAAACATGCTCAAATAAAAAATACCCAAATCAAGAATATAAACCCTAATTCAATTTCAAGCTCATTAAGGCTCATGATACCATTGTTGGTTTCTAAGGTCATCCCAAGATCAAATCAAGCATGAAATAATGTGAAGACTAAAAGAAGTATAGCGGAAATATACTTACAATGAACGGATGGATGGTTGTGTTGATAACAAAACTTTTGCTTTGAGAAGTGCTTCAAGATCTCCTCTTTGAAGTTGTTTGTTGAAGCTCTAAGCTTGAAGGTAGAGATTCCAAACTCAATGTGGAGGTTTCCCTAACACCTTGTATGAACTATTTGTGTGCTAGCAAAGGAAAATTTTGCAACAAAATTTTCCCTTTTGAACTTGTAGAATTCGGCCAATGAGAGAAATTTGGGAGAGTTTTGTTTTCTTGTATTTTGTTTCAAAAACCAAATACCACTTATTAAAAAATCAAAAACAAAACTTTGGTATATCCTTTTCCAAAAAGCAAAACCAAGTTTGGAGGGAAAAATACCATTAATGCCTCCAACTACTCATATCAATCAAAAATGACTAGATGTCAATCACAAAAGACTTACATCACTAAAGTGACATTTGATGTGACTTGTGATGTGACTTGTGGGCCCCACTTTAATTCAAAATTCGAGTGGGCCCGCAAACACATTCCGGGCTCGGGTTCGTTAATTTCGAATTAACGAATTTTCAGTTGCGACTTAATTAAATCAAATTTAATTAAATAATTATGCCTAGCAAAATTACCGTTAAAGTCGCTCGCGAATTAATTCTAAATTAATTCGTTCGCCCGAATTAAAATTCAATTTTAATTTCGCGTCGAAATCCAATTTCATTTAATATATCGAATATATTATTTTATCGATTAATTCCGAATTAATCGTTCTCTCTCTTCTAATTGAATTTTATCTTAGATAAATTCTCTTCGTAATTAATCCAAGATTAATTATGTTCGAGTCATACGTCATCGGTGCATCTTCGGGAAGCGACCCATGAGATCCCTGAATATGTTGGCCGTAAATCCGGTCGTCGGACTATCCGAACATGTGCGTACCTCATACCACGTTCTAACCGATTTACGAGACATGGTTGGCTTCTAGCAAAGCGTCGTGCCTACCCAATTCTCCAGAAATATTCTTTAAGGAATATATAATCTATGTCAGGCGTAGTATACATAGTATTGCGTATTGCGATCCAGTATCTGATGTCACATGCAAGGCCTGAGGCTGAAATAATGTCTACCACGTATGAAGCATATATCGGATCACAAGCAACTAGTCTCTATAATCGGATAATCATGACCTTGTCATATTATCCCGATAGTTGCAACATAATAGAGAATCGGTTCTGTATCATTGCGTGATCATCATCTCCATATGACTGAAGTGATACTTCCGTCTTGACATCACACCCAATACACTACGATTCTCAATAAACCCAGAAGAGGCGTACGTAGAACCTGTTAAAGTCACGGACGACCAAAACCAAAGCGTATTGATTGTCACAAGTACTAGCGATGCAAGTCTCAAGTTAAGACCGAATACACCTACCCTGAAGCGGATTCCCATATACTCAAAGTCATACTACCAATGGGATTCCGCGGGGTCTATCCAGAGCAAAGCTGTTTTCGTACCATCGATAAACACAACCTCCTATCACACTTGCATAAGTATCCAATACTTAAATATATGAGAATTATGTTGTTACGCTTCCATAACACGCACAAGTGCAATACTAGTCTATTCTGCATTATCGATGTCCAGTCTCGATAATACTACGACTATGGATATTTAATGATTAAACCTTTGTGGATTGATATTGTCTCATATCTTATAATCCAGAACTAATCATAAGGACTTTTATCATTTATATATACGAGTAATCTAATTACAAAATGATAAAATGCAATTTCCATTGTCACATAGTTAATTTGTACAAAAACCACAATTTCTTTTACAAATAGTGATGCTATGGGTCATAATTGTCCAACAGAACACTTATAACTCTTTACGTGTGTATACTTTACTAAACAAATTATATGTTACTTGACATTTTATGACACTGGCTGAATTGAACTCTGACTCGACCCGGTGGGCCAGACCCTCTAGTGACTCCATCAGTATCCATCCTCTCGAGCTCGTCCTTCGGGAATACCTGCAAAACAGAGAAACTATGAGTGATGGGGTTAGACCGTTTGTACTAGGGGTGAGCAACGGTTCCGGGTTTACCCGGAACCGGTTGGAACCGGACCGATTTTTCGGGTTTGGAATCGGAACCGATTGTAATCGGGTAGGTTCCGGTTCCAAAAATGAAGGAACCGATTTTATCCGGGTAGGTTCCGGTTCCAAAATGATCGGAACCGGAACCGGACCATGGAACCGGTTTTATACTTTCTTTTATTGTTTTTTTTTTGATTTTGTATGCTTATTCAGTATTATATATTCTTTTTTCCGATATTTTGCTGAAACACTTAATTCACTTATAGTTAAGTCAAGAATCACATTTATATTTATTTTATAGTTTTTTTTTTGCCGTTATTTTTTCTTCATATTGTCTTTGGTCTTTTTTGGATCTAACTTCGTTATTTTTTTAAAAAAAAATTATTATTTTATTTTTTTATGAAAATTCAGAAGAAACAGGGCAATGGCAGCAAAGCAAAGTAATGCAGCAGTTTCCGCACTCCGATTTGGTCCCCGTTTTTTCCTACGGACTCGTATTGGAATGTATTTTTCATTAAAATATTTTAAAATAGGGTAATTCGAAACCGGACCGGAACCGGACCGGAACCAAATTAGAACCGAATAATAGGGTACCCTGTTTAATCGGGTAGGTTCCGGTTCCACTTAGTGCAGAACCGAATTTTTCTGGGTAGGTTCCGGTTCCATGCGGAACCGGAACCGAAACCGGTTTTGCTCACCCCTAGTTTGTACGATCTAAGTGAGTGAACGATTTAAAATGAAAACTGAAATACTATTATGAAAATGCTTGGTTCTAAAACTAAAATCCTCCTAGGAAAAAGTCTTATATGAAAACTATTTTCTTGTCTGAAAACTCTGAACTTTTTTTTTCTGAAAACTCTTTTTGTAAACCTTATCTTTTCTGAAAGTCTCTTATAAAACCGTTGTTTCTGAAAACTTTCATTTTCAAGAAAACTTCTCTCTGGAAACTATCTCTGAAATCTGTATCTGAAAACTGATCTTTGTCTTTGAAATCCTGACGTATAGGGGTGTTACGTATCACCGTCCCCCCATACGCCTAATTAGAGCTAGGATTGCAAATCCATGATATTGGGGCGTTACATATCACCGTCCCCCAAAGCAGGCCACCATCTGTCCTTGAAACTAGTCGTCTTGGGGCTTTACGTATCGTCGTCCCCCAAGCCACTGAACTAGAACTGGGGGTGTAGATCTATGCTACCCTTCAAGCACTGAATCTATGATCCAGGGGCATCTGTCATCCCTAGTCCTGAACTAGGATCTGAGGGCGTTACATATCGTCGTCCCCCCAATCCTCTACATGTGCACATGTCATCCGTCAATTCAATGTTTGTATAAAGTTACATACTGAGGTGGGTTTTTCCCCCATGTCTCGAAAATCATAAATCTCAAGCTTTTGAAATCAAATCTTTCTTAAACATGTTTTTTTCTTAAAACAACTGAAAGTAAGATCTGGCTAACACCATAAGTGCTTAAAAAGTAAGTCTGGCATCAAAATATATAAGTAAAATAAACTTTGAAAAGAAAGGTCCACTCACATATTTGAAATCACGCTAGCCTCACCTCACTTCGCTGAAGAAATTTGTAGTTCTTGCGATGATCTACAATTGATAACTTGATTAGAAAGTGAGATGGGGAACATATTCCGAATTAAACTAAGTTTATCTACCCAATCACTTATTATTATGTCAAGGCATATCATACTTATCTCATGATGTAATATCTATACACGAGCAAATACGAGGCTTTTAGGGTGGCCTCTAATACGCTGGTGTGAAGATGGAATGATTTAAAACTGATTTGGGGAATTTTTTGATCACGCGTCGCGAAGCAAGGCCTTGCACGTCGCAACGCGCATCATTCCAGAAACATACTTGGGAAAATTCCTAGTTCGCATCGCGACGCAGGGCTTACGAGTCGCGATGCGCACCAATCCAGAAACGTATCTGGAAAAATTTCCAGTTCGCGTCGCGATGCTAGGCCAATTTCTGGTCTTAATTTCATCATTTCATGCTCAATTTGCTCAACACTCTCCCATACTTCCACACAAGAAAATAATCTCAATAAGTATCCAAAATATTATCAATATCATTCTCAATATAAACTCATATCCAATCTATAACTTTTACTTAATTTCATACCCAAAATTTAACAAGTTGAGGTTTCCCACAATCACCATTTTCTTATTACAAAATCATTCAATCATCACCACACTCAAGGCAACAACATATAAAATTATCAAATCATTAAAACTCAATGTATCACAACTTGGGTCATGTTTTTCTCACCTCTTTTCCTTTGATTTCCATCACTTCTCCACGCCTCCAATAGTTGTCAATCTTCCTTCTAGCTTTTGGGAATGGTACCTGTCTATTCTTTTGCCTTCTTCTTCATTCTCTTCTCTCTTTCTCTTTCTTTCTTCCTTCTTCTTTCTCTCCCACGTTTTCTTCTTCTTCTCTTTTCTAATTTTTGTGAAATATTGAATAGTACCCCCTTATATACTATGGGTTATTTTAAATTAGTAAAATTAGGGAAGAATGTAGAAATTTATAAAAACTTTGATATTTTACTAGAATGACCCTTAGGTACTATTCATCTGAATTTTTTATCTATATTTTTAACTTATTTCTGGTTTGAATTTGGAATTATATTCAACGTGAAAGTTGTAGGTCTCGATCGCACCTTTCCGGTGATATAAAATTCATAACAATCGGAGTTCATATGAGAAAGTTATGGCCCAAACACCATGAGTTGTCCGGAGTGGACTATCGTACAATTTCGTATCAAAATTTCGAGGAGTTTACCGATTGTTCCCAAAGTCATTTCAGGAGTGCTTATGTGTCCAACCTAAAACTTTTTATTATGTAATCACTCGTCTCACGATGTAACAGTAGTCGGGATTTCCTGTCGTTACAAGCGTCAAGTTTCCGAGGTGCACATCTCATATTGTCGACATATACACGATTCTTTACAACTAATCAGAATACCATTTCTGATATATGTGATCCATCCTAGGTGATCGGCTTTGGCCAAAGTCTTAAGAATCGTGACTTACTCATGTGGATACCTTAACCCTTAATGGTACACATATGGGCCGACAAATCCTATCTTGATACACAATTGATTACGAGTGCATCGATCCATACCCAACAAACATCTAACGGTCAGACTATGAAAAGTCTATCACATATATGACATCAATGTGTGGAAGATCACACACAAAATCAATGTTATCATATAGTCAAAGGATTATATATGCTACTCGACTCGAGGAGATTCATATTGACGGTGTTGTGTACTTTTAACTATTAAGAATCACCTGTGAGTCATTCAGTATTTGCTCCAACGAATACCCACATGTCTATACGACATTCCCTTGCTCATGGTACATTGGGTTAAACCATTGGAACTCCAATTCCAATATACGACATGTGCTAGTCTTATAGGTCATAGAAATTCGACCGTATTATGAAACCAATGACTATGAATATTTACTTTAAGAATAGTTTATAATAGTAATATTATCCCAAAGTTGGACCACCTAGTGTCAGTATTACTACATGACTACTCTAAGATTGATGTTACGACATTACTATTAATAAGGTTGAAATAAAATATAGTTATTTTACTAATAATAATATTAATATAACGTACAATACATTATTTGGATTGACGCTTCAAACACCAACTCCAACAGTCCATTATCCCATACTTGTTTATTGTGTGTGCATAGGTGTTTTCCAATCTCTTTTAGCAAGCAGAACAGAACAAGATGATCCATGAGATTAGATTCAACAATGAGCTTAAAATTTATCATCTTCTCTTTGCTGATGATAGCCTCATATTCGCTAGAGCTTCTGTAGAAGATTGTAGGTATTTGAAATCTATTTTTTATAAGTATGCAGCAGCCTCTGGGCAAGTCTTTAACTATCAGAAAAGCTTCATGTTCTTTAGTGGAAAAGTAAGAGTTGAGCATAAGACTTCAATCAAAGAAGTCTTCCAATTACAGGTGGTATCTCGACATGAAAGGTATATGAGACTGCCCTCAATGATTGGGATAAATAAGTATAGCTTCTTCAATGAAATCAAACTCAGAGTGATGAACAAGCTGTTTTCTGTGGAGGAAAATAAGTGTTGATTAAGGCTATAGCTAAGCTGTATCTCCTTACGCAATGAGTGTGTTCAAGATTCCACGAAGCCTTTGTGAAGATATTAACAAATCTATTACCTCTTTTTGATGGGGATCAATGAAGGAGAATAAGATGATTCATTGGGCACGATGGGAGAAGTTGTGCCATGCTAAGTCCAGATGGGTATAGGCTTAAGAGACTTGACCGATTTTAATCATGATTTAGTGGCCAAACAGGGGTGGCGTGTGATGCAAGATCCTATATCTTTGATGGCCAAAACCTTAAAGACAAGGAACTATATAACCTCTAATTTATATGGAGAAACATTATATGGGGTAGGCATGTGTTGCAGTAGGGGGCTCGATAGAGAATTAGAAATGAGGAAAAAATATGGATTCACCAGGATAATTGGATACCAATACCTAATACTTTCAAGCCGATAACAACATTTGCCCTGACACAAAATGCAACAGTTTCCTTGTTTATCACTCCAAGAAACTAGTGGGATGAGAGAATTATACTACATTTTCTGGAGATGGATGTAACAGAGATTATCAAAATTTGTCTGCCTAGAAGACCTCAAACAAATTAGATTGTTTGGCACTTTGATTAAAAAAAATGAATATTCTGTAAAAAAAATTGGGTACCAAGTTGCTTTGAAATTGACGTTTACAAACTTAACAAGTTCCTCAGTAGGTTTTTTCAATCAATGGAATATGATATGAGTATTGGACTTTCCAGCCAAGCTCAAAATCTTCTTCTAAACGGTAGAAAATAACCTATTACCTCAGCAGAGAACTTATGGAAAAGAAAGTTTCATAGGACCCTAGATGCCAGCTATGTCGAAGAAGATTAGAAACAATTTCTCATGCTTTTTTTGAATGTAAATTGGTTTACAAAGTCTGGAAGCTATCACAATTTAAAAATATAATCAGGGCCAAAGAGTTTGATAAGAGGGAAATCGAACTGGTAGTGGCTATTTGCTGGGCTACTTGGATTGCCAGGAATGAGTTTATTTTTTAGAAGAAAATTGAGGATCATGCATGATCCTTGAAAAAAACAGATGCAACCATTGAAGGTTACAGAAGAGTGAAAAGTCATGCAATGAGTGTGAATGATGAAGAGAGTGTGGTTAAGGCAGCAAGTCGGGAAGTGTCTCCAATTGGGTCTTTCACAATAAACATGGATGCAACAGTAGATAAAGCCAACCAGACATCAGGTATTAGCATTGTTATCAGAAATACTGGTAGGTTCTGGTTGCAGCAGCCATCAAATACACTAAATTTTATGGGGATGTAGAAGATGCGGAAGTGGAAATAGTCATTTTTGGAGTGGAAGTAGCAATTGAGGCTCAATTTCAACCTATTTACATAAAGTTGGATTGTCAAAATATCGTTAGCTGGGTTTCTAACATGAAGGGCAACATGACTGGAGTTTTTTGGATTATCGAAGATATTAAGGAAAGGTTATCAAAATTAGCATGATCTAAATTTTGCAACACCTCTAGATCTAGCAATGCTATTGCACATGCTTTAGCTAAGGAAGCTAGTAAAGGACATTCACTTGGTATTTGGAAAGGAAACTTTCCTTCAAACATCTCATGTATCTTTACTTTTATGGAGTAATGAATTTCAATTTCGTTTCAAAAAAAAAGTTCACAAATATTTCATATTTATTAGTTTTGATTTTATGTTAATAGTTAAGGTTACATGTTTAATAGTCAAAATATATATTGATCGTAAATTTATTACTTAAAAATATTATTTAATTGAATATTTAAATCAGACCATTGATTTGATTCAAATGTTAGATTTCTCAAGGATATGTGATATCTCTGGGTATTATATACTAGCCCCATGATTTAAATTGCCAGTACAGATTATGCATACATGGCAAAAACGTTGGGGCCCAGCTTGGCCCGGCCCGGTTCGTGATAAAAAAAACCCAAGCCGGACTTTAAAATTAGAGGCCCAACATGAGCCAGGCTCCACTCAAAAAGCCTGGGCCCGGCCCGGCTCAGGCTTAAGAAAAAAATAAATATATATATATATAATAAAATAAATTATATATATATATAAAATAAATTATATACATATATATATATATATAAAATAAATTATATACATATATATATATATATATATAATTATTTTTATATTAAAAAATCTGGTTAGGTAAAGCCCGGCACTAACTTGATCCTGAGACGGGGCGGCCGGCCCGGCCCTGTAATAGTTCGAGCCGGGATTTTCCCGGGCTCGGGCTTGAATTTTAATTCCCAACCTCGAGCTGGGCTTATCAAAACATATGTCCGACCCGGCCCGGTCCATTGCCACTCCTAAGATTATGCTATGTACTGTTCTCTTACCAGACATTTTGATAGAAATGAAGGGTCCCACTGAAATTCTCACATTAAACAAATAACTCCCTCGTAGTAAGCCCAGCAAGTCCCACTCGCGCCAAGGGAAAAAACAAAATGGCGCGAACATCTATTTGCCGCGACACCAAGGTTTAGCGCGCGAAAGAAAGCCCTAAATTGGCTCCAAGATTAAATCCACGAAACGAAACGCCCAACTCACAATCCTTGCCCAAAGTCTCTTGGTTTCTTCAACAATGATAATGGGACGTAGAACTCAAGCTCCAAAACCAAATACTCACCCTCCGTCTGCATTCCAAAACTCCGATTACGACGATGCTCGCTGCGAGAAATGCAAGTCCGGTGAATTCCCCGACGAGCTTCTTCTCTGCGACAAATGTGATAACGGGTTTCACCTCTTTTGTCTCAGACCCATTCTTGTTTCTGTGCCCAAAGGCTCTTGGTTTTGTCCTCCTTGCTCTTATCACAAGATGCCTAAATGTATGTTCATGTTTTACTATATTTTTAGCTTCTTTTTTTTAATTAGTTTTTGGATTTTAATTTATTGTTCTGGTTATGGGTATATTTGTTTTTTAGATTGATGAAATATCTTGAAGATTATGTCATTTTGATCTAATCAATTTCTTGTATTTGTAATTATATTCTTAGATCCCAAATAAATCAAGAAAATTAATTATCTTATTTACTGAGTCATTTGCAATCTTTTTAGATGGAATTCTTTATTAAATGCATTCAAATTTTCACCTTGAGCGATTCTAATTTATTTTATTAATAACTTTTTTTATTATAAATTATTTGCAGCTTTCCCTCTTGTTCAAACCAAAATTATTGACTTTTTTCACATTCAGAGGTCCACGGACTTAACCCAGAAACAGACTCAAGGTATTTGGTAATTGACAAGTTCATTTTGTTGGTAGTGGTTTATTTTTCCAAATTATTTTCCTTTTTCTCATTGATGGGTAGAGTTTAATTAGAGTTATTGTTTTGAATAGGCAACCTGAGAAAGCGAAAACGATCAAGTGGTCTAGTTTTGTCAAAGAAGAGAAGAAAATTGTTGCCATTCAACCCTACCGACGATCCTGAAAGGAGGTTGCTACAAATGGCATCACTTGCAACGGCTCTTAGAGCCTCCAGAACAGAATTTAGTAATGAACTTACTTATGTGCCTGGCATGGCACCGAGGTCTTCAAATCGTGCAGCTCTCGAGAAGGGAGGAATGCAGGTAAATTGGATGTCAATCAATGACTTACAAATATTGTAAAATCTTGTTGATGGTGTTATTGTCATGTTGTAAAATCTTCCGCAATTGTAACAATGTTTTAAACTACAAGTCAAGTGTGCATATTTCTTCACTAGACAAATAGAATGATATTTTAAGCGCCACTGTTCAACTCCAATGCAGGTAGATGTATTAAATATGCTGCATTATATATAAGCTTCCCTGATTGGCATGTGTATGTTGCTCGATATAATAGCTCTCAAATTGAAGAATATGCATTTGATAATTTTCTTGTTCCTTATATTCTATATGACCTTGCGCTACGCTATCGTGTTAGTAACTTCTTGGATTGAGATCTTACTGAATTTTTTTCTAACTGCATTTCAGGTAATGTCCAAAGAAGATACTGAAACTTTAAATTTGTGCAAAAGCATGATGAACAGAGGGGAATGGCCTCCCCTGATGGTTGTTTATGATCATAAGGAAGGGTATGTGTAAATAATATCTGTTTTCATATATTTTATGTGGATTCATGTGGACACGTATCTCAGAATGCTTATATGTTTGTAACAGATTCACTGTACAGGCAGATGGATTCATTAAAGATTTAACAATAATTACAGAATATGTCGGAGATGTTGACTATTTGAAGAATCGTGAAAATGATGATGGAGATAGTACAATGACACTGCTCCACGCTGGTAATCCTGCTCAGAGCCTTGTCGTTTGTCCTTACAAGCATGGTAACATTGCCCGTTTTGTAAATGGCATCAACAATCACACTGCGTAAGTTCTTCAGACTTGAATTTAACTTTCTACCTTCACAGAGAATAGTATATGCTCATCATATATATGGCCTCCTAAAAATTTGATAAATTCAATTGGCACATTTTGAGAATTAACCTATTATGTAGATGTAGCCTCTAAGTATAAATCTAGGCTTATTTAATGACATGAAAAACAAAGTGAACCTATAATACATTATGCTAAATGGTAAAGACCTTGCATTTGTTCCACATTTTGATAGAATAAAAATGCTGTTTCGGATGCAGTGATGGAAAAAAGAAGCAAAACCTAAAATGTGTGAGATATGATGTGAACGGAGAGTGCCGAGTGTTGCTGATTGCAAACAGAGATATAAGGAAGGGAGAAAGATTGTATTATGATTACAACGGCTATGAACATGAGTACCCAACTGAGCACTTTGTCTAACTTTGAAGCAAGTAACAAGCCAATTAACCATCACTGCTTCTCCCTAGCTCACAGTTATGTAATACAAGTCTTTTTTTTTTCTGGGGAAATCTAAAAGGACATACAAATTGATATTTTAGTTTTATTCTCTACTTTTGTTCATATAATTTTTTCTCTTAAAAAGAAAAAAGAAAATCAATGCTTCCATTCCATTCACTCTTTTCTCCTTTCACTCTGTTTCTGTGTTTAGCTTAACTTTTTAAAGACTATATAACAATTAACAGTCACCTGGGTGGGTACGGATCGGATTAGGCAGGTTAAAGCACAAGGGTAGGTTGAATGGGTTGGCCTAATTTGAGAAAATCATAAAATTAATTTAAAATAAGAATACCATAATTTCACTTTATCTTATAGCAAAACGATATGTATTAGTCTGCCATACACAGAGACTTTGAAAACACTATATATATATATATATATATATATATATAAATTTTGAGGGTCGGATGTCCTCACGAACGACCCAACCTAATGAAAGATTCTTTGGTGCAACAGTGATATGGGTGACGTGGTATCACAAACGAATTAAAAAATGACATGTAAAATTTCTTCATCTATTTTTTAGTTGTTTTTTAATTTTTAGCACGCGTGGCAGTGAATGATTGACTTGTTGCATGGATGACGTGGTATTACTGTTACATAGAAGATTTTCTTCGACCTAACGGATTTACGTACCCAACCCTAATGGACACGAGACTTATCCAAACGAATTACTTCATGGCAATTTATTAAAATTCACTACTAATAATTAGTAATTTTTTTAACAGGTTGCAAAAACCCCATCCGTCGAATTACCTACCTACCCTCAACCAGGCCGACGGGTTGAGGGGATGGGTACCCACTTCTAACAATCAGTAGACTTGTCCAAATGAACTACAAGACAAATTATTAACAATCATTACTAATAAGTAGTTCACGGGTCGAGGTTGAAATTTTCAAACAAGCGGGATCGGGTCAGGGTATTAGCAAACCTAAACCCAAAATTTATTTTTCAAACCCGAGCAGGTCGGGTGGCAAAAAAAAAATTATATATTAATTATTTTAAAATATAACTATTGATTATTTTATGTCTCGTAAATATGTAATACATAAAATTTCAAGCCAAAAAGTAGTAGTAAAAATTTTAAAAAGTAATAAAAAATTTTGGAATTAAAAAAAAAAATTTAGAAATACAAATGTGGGACATGTTAGATAGGGGTGGCAATTTGGGTCAGGATTCGTTTTTCGTTCGATTCGATTCGCTTTAAAACGAATACGAGTTTGAAAAAATAGATTTGTTTAATAAATGGGTCAATTAGATTCGATTCGTTTATTAAACGAATCGAATACGAATTAAGCTCATGGATTCGTTTATGATTCGTTTTATTTTTTTTTTTACTAGTTTTTGTTATTTTTCAATTAAGATTCGAGAAATTATGACTAATTACCATAGATAAAATAATATTTTCGATATTTGGTGAGATATTTTTAATAAATATATTAATTACATATTTTATATGTATATATTTATGAAGAATTAATGTAAATCAATTATGATAAATTATGATATTAAATAATATCATGACTAAACGAATATTCGTATTCGATTCGTTTATTAAACGAATCGAATACGAATCCTGATATTAGGATTCGTTTAATAAACGAATTGAATACGAATCCATCACATTTGGATTTGATTCGTTTATGATTCGATACAAATTCGATTCGCTGATTCGTTTTGCCACCCATAATGTTAGAGGATCAACTTGGCCCGGACATGAATTACTATATTTTCAAACCCAAGCGGGTCGAATCAGCATTTTACATGAAAATTTATACGACCTTACTAACAACTAACAAGTGGTTTTTCTTTATTTTTTTTTTTTTTCATTTCTACCATATACTAACTACTAATGGTGTGTTTACTTAAGGGTAATGAGAATAGATGAATGAAAATCATTTACATTAAGGTTGTTTATTTTCCAAAATTGAATAAAAATGAGAATGAAAATGGAAGTGTGGCTCATACATTTGGGAATGGGAAATGAGAGCTCCATTCCCACCACCCACATGAGAATGAGATTCTCATTCCCATTATTGATGATAAATTATAATATTACCAATAAGCTAATTAGTTAATATTGATTTATAAATAATAAATAAAATATATTAACAATTAATAATTAATCAATAATTAATAATAAAATAATATTTACTATTTACTATTTTAATAAGATAATAATTTAATAAAAGAATAAATTATTATTTAATAATTTAATACATTAATACATTAATAATTAATTAATAAAGAAATACTTAATTAATACTTAATTTATAAATAATAAATAAAATTAACTATATTTAATAATAAAATAATATTTACTATTTTAATAAGATAATAATTTAATAAAATAAAAAAAAATTAAAATTTAATTATTTAATAAATTAATAATTATTAATTAATTAATTAATTAATACTTGATTAATACATAATTTATAAATAATAATTAAAATTAAAAATTTTTTAATAATAAAATTATATTAAATATTTTAATAAAAGAATAATTTAATAAAAGAATAATGTAATATTTAGTAATTAATACATTAATAATTAATTAATAAGTGATAATTAATTAGTACTTAAATAATAAAATAATAAATAAAATTAATAAATAATTAGTAACAAAATGATATTTAATATTTTAATAAAAGAATAATTTAATATTTAGTAATTAATACATTAATAATTAATTAATTAATTAATACTTGATTAATACATAATTTATAAATAATAAATTAATATATAATTATCACTAATGGTATTTTTGTAACTTTTTAACAATTAATTCCGATTACTAGATAAAGTAAACACATCAATGGTAATACTAATTCATTCCGATTCTAATTCATATAGGTAAGTAAACAGTTTTTTCTGATTATGATTTACCGTTCTCATTCCAACTCATTCCGATTTCGTTTCATTATGATTCTATCTCATTCCGATTACGAGTATATAAAAACACCATAAGTGGCTTGGAGCAGCAAACGAAAAATTGCATACTTCGAACTGATTTGTGGAACCTTGTGCATTTAAAGTACTTCTGCTAAAATATAAATATTATTTTATTAATGGATTTAGATAATTATGATTATCATATTAAGTAGAATTAGAGTTAGCCACTTTATAAAAAGGGTATAAATTTATTCTTTTAAAAGAATTTTTGGATATTTTGTGATTTAATAAAAATTAGAGATGAATTTCTTTATATCGTTCTTTAGTAAACTTTGACTTATCAAATATATTATGATCATTTGTGACGTCTTACCATCACAGACTTATCAAGATATTGGAAACCTTGTGGCATCGTTTTTTACAAACGTGAATTCTTGAAATTTTGTTTCCAACGATTTTTGCCTAACAATTTGATTTATTTTCTTGGAAGTGATTTCATCTTAGTGGGATTATATGTTTGCTTGATTTAAAGCCTCATTTCTGTTGTTCGATACAGAAAGCTCAAAATCCTATGGATTATGTGCTGAAATCGTGCGACTTTGAAGGTGAAAAAAAGGGGATGAAGGATATCAGCGATGACTAAACCCGGCCGGCGGTTTGGTTCCGGTTCGGAACCGAACCGAATCGGCCGGTTTTCGATTCCACATTTAAGTGGAACCGGAACCGACCGGTTCGGTTCCAAACCTTTTTTTTTTTTGAATTTCGAAAATAAATTAAATAAATGAGATTAATTTTATAAATAAATAAAATTATTACATTGAAGAGCTTGAGCTTAAATTTTTAAAAATTTAAGTTGCCTACGTATCCTCCAAGGGTGAGAGGAATTAAAGCTCACGTAGTTCCATTACAATTTTAAGATATTTCCCCTTTGTAAATTTATAATTTTACAATTATCAATCATCATAATCATTAGGATCGTTACTTTCATCATGTTCATCCAAAGTACCAACAATATTCAAACTTTCAAGAAGAAATAAATGTGTTGTAGGATAATAAACACTGCTAAAAATTAAAGTATCATCATTAAAAACTTTTAAAATATCTAAAAAAATTTCACAAATATCCCATTAACTATGATAAAGTGTGATATTTTGAACATGTTGAGAAAAAAAAAACTACATAATGCATCTTTGTATTGTAATGCTTGACATAAAAGAAAATAAGTTGAATTCCAACGTGTTAGAACATCTCTTGAAAATTTAATCGGTTTAATATCATTTATTTTACAAAACTTTGTCAATTCTCTATTAACTTGAGAATATGATCAAATACAATTTAGTCTCGTCTTAATAGGTGTAGGGGTTTTAGGGGCTAAATCAGGTAACGCAACGGAAGCGGTGGAAAATCAAATTTTCCGATTTCAAAACTTTTTCTCGGATTAATTAAATAAACACATTTATTTAATATTCCAACAATCAAATTATGAAATAAAGTTCAATAAATCATATTTAAGTGAATTTACCAAATTACCCTTACTTGGTATTTTTGTCCATTTTAATCCGAAATTGATCAAATCAATTTTGAATGATTCTAAATCATTTCTAAGATGAACTTAGCATGTTCAAAATATTAAAACGCCAAGGCAACCAAAAATCTTCAAATTCTAATTCTTGGCCGTGAGCCTCCTTAGGTGGGCATTTTGTCCATTTGATCATTTCATGTCTCAAAACACATCAAGATGTAATCCAATCAATATGAAACTTTATATGCACCATATACACATCCAAATACACAACATATATGAAAAGCCCCAAATTGGAATTGGTCATGAACCATAATTTTTCAATTTCATCAAATTGGACAAATTAGACCAAATTGGTTAAATCAATTACTTCAACCATCATTCTTACATCCAATCCAAGTCTCAACACAATGAAACAACTCAAGATCAAATCTAGGTCATCTAAGAGTGGGTCAAAAACTCTAGATTAGCAACATGGTTTCCAAAACCTTAAAAGAAAGCTTATAACTACAATAGTCACAATCTTCTTTCATCACACATGCTCAACACTTCCATCAAAACTTCCATCAACAAAAACACAAAGAATAAAGAAAGAAATAACCTAATAACATCATATGTTAAAGCCTAGATCCTAAGGAACAATTTCCTTTCTAATAGTAAGTTGAAGAAACTTACTAAAATCCAAGCTTTCTTTGATATCTTCTTTCTTTTCACAAGCTTCCTTTTGTTTCTTCAATGGAGTTTGTCTTTGTAAAATGTATTATATTAAGAATAAAATGAAATGAAAAACTGTTGGGGTTGGTGCTCAGAGCGCCAATTCTCGGTTGTATTTCTGTTGAATACTTCTGTAAAACATTATTATTATGAATAATATATGCAGTTTCTATAATATAATCTATCTTTCTATATGGTAAAGACGTAATGACCCTAGAATGATTAGTCATGATACATTTTCAAAAGCGTCGCAACGGACATTGAGAAGTATCATGACGTTGTCATTCTCAGACAGTTTATGGTCAAGGCTTACACCACTTGGTCAGTATAGTAAACCCGTTGAGACCGGTACATGTCGTATACCGGAATATATGATTCCAATGGTTTCTCAATGAACCATTAGTCTTGGAGACTAGTATAGACGTTGTTGGGGTTGGTGCTCAGAGCGCCAATCCGGACCGTATTTATGTCTGATTCATGAATACGAACATCCCCTTATTCCATAATATTACTTATTTATGGTTGCACCTCTTGTTTTTATATACGTATTCGATCTGATTACGATTAGATTGAAACTAAACGTGGTTTAGTGATATGTATATATTAGACAAAGACCCGATAATATATAATGCAATACACAGTTACAAAGATAGTTTGTAATTGACATTGGGAAGTGTTATTGCTATATGTGTGTATATATATATATATATATATATATATATATATATGTATATTATCGAATAAAGTTCCTGGTCAAGATTCACTAACATGGGTCGGTTAGTCAATCTGTTGAGACCAGTACATGTCGTATATCGTGACTTGGTCTGATGGTTTATTCCAATGAACCATAAGTCTAGGGAGACTCGTATAGATGTGTAGGTGTTTATAATGGATAAACACTGAACGGCTCACCGAAGATTCTTAATGGATGGTACACACCAACGTCAATAAGAATCTTCTCGGGTTGAGTAGCATAGTGGTCCTTCGACTTGAGACACCACAGTGGATGTATGAGACATCCTCCACACTTAGATGGCAGTCACGTCACCGATCTATTTAGATCAGACCTCCGCCTGTTCGTTGGGTGTGGATCGATCCTCAGGATATCCTGTGTGTGTCAAGATAGGATCCGTCAGTTCTGTGTACAGAGCATAGGTAGTCCATATATATTTAGCAGTCTGTTAAATCTGTGGCCACAGTATACATCGGAAGTAAGTTCCGAGTGTTATTTAGAGATTGCTAATAGATACGTCGACGAGATAATACCTATAGAGATTTGACGTTCACATCTATATCTCCGGGATTATCTGGATACCTGTGACGGAGGGATTATACGTATGCAATGACCTCGACCTGTATGATTCAGCGAGATTATCCGTGATCGTCATAATCTACTGGTGGATAGATTATGGACATGAAATTAGATTTCGTGACGGATATACCTGAATCTAGAGAGTCTCAATAATGAAACATACTCGTAGAGCACTAGAGCAACATTTATGAATAATGATGATTATTTATAAATCGTTTAATCGTTAAACGAAAAATACATGCGAACGGGCCGAACCGTCATTTCCTAATTAATGTGTATTTGTATTTAATATATGATATTATTAAATACACATTAATAAATAGTCAAATAAAGGTATTTGACATATATCATTATATATGTATTTGAGATATTTAAGGTAAATATAATACATATATTTGATATATTTATATTTAATTAATTATTTAATTATTTAATTGTTAAATGATTAATATAATTAAAATATAAATATATCACCAAATGATAAAGTTAGGAATGATTATAAATGTAAATGTTTGACTTTACATTAAAGGAAAAGGTTGTCAAATTGATTTTGACTTCTTAAGATATTTGTTCAAAATTGTTTGAAAAATAAAAATATCTTTTCTTTATTTCTTTATAATTTCGGCCAATACACTTAAATAGAAGAGTTATATTATTCTTAGTTGCATTTGTTGACT
This sequence comes from Zanthoxylum bungeanum, assembly GCA_019454045.1. Taxonomy (NCBI): domain Eukaryota; kingdom Viridiplantae; phylum Streptophyta; class Magnoliopsida; order Sapindales; family Rutaceae; genus Zanthoxylum; species Zanthoxylum bungeanum. Next base: position 29,848 of record SKCR01036780.1, read on the forward strand.
TAATTAAATATCTAATAAAGTGTTATTAAGATATTTATGCAAGTTGACTAAATGTAAAGTTAAATGAAATTGAAATGAAATTTGGTATATTTGTATACACAATTTCGGCCAAGGGCATTTTTTGTCCTAAGTATAAATTGTTTTCATTTCACTTTCATTTGATAACCTAATTCACTTTGACATAAACTCCATTAAAGAAAAACAAGGAAGCTAGTGAAGAAGAAAAGGAAAAACTAAAGAAAAGCTTGGATTTAGTAAGTTTTTCCAACTTACTATTAGATAAGAAATTGTTCCTTATGATCTAGGCTATAACATATGATGTTCTTAAGTTATTATTTTCTTTATTCTTTGTGTTTTGATGATGAAAGTTTGGTGGAAGTGTTGAGCATGTGTGATGAAGGAAGATTGTGACTATTGTAGTTATAAGCTTTCTTTTAAGGTTTTGGAAACCTTGTTGCTAATCTAGAGTTGTTGACCCACTCTTAGATGACCTAGATTTTATCTTGAGTTGTTTCATTGTGTTGAGACTTTGATTGGATGGAAGAAACATGATTAAAGTAATTGATTTAACCAATTTGGTCTAATTTGTCCAATTTGAAGAAATTGAAAAATTAGGGTTCATGACCAATTCCAAATTTGGAGATTTTCATATATGTTGTGCATTTGGATGTGTATATGATGCATATAAAGTTTCATGTTCATTGGATTACATCTTGATGTGTTTTGATGCATGAAATGACAAAGTGCACAATTTGGCACCAAGATGGTGCATTCGGCCAAGAGTTGGAAATTTGGGGATTTGGTTGCTTTTGGTGTTTTGATGTTTTGAACATGCTAAGTTCATCTTAGAAATGATTTAGAATCATTCAAAATTGATTAGATCAATTCGGACTAAAATGGACAAAATACCAATGTAAGGGCATTTCGGTAAATTCACTTGAATATGATTCATTTGAATTTTATTTCATAATTTGATTATTGGAATATTAAATAAATATGTTTATTTAATTAATTCGAGAAAAAGTTTTGAAATCAGAAAATACGATTTTCCACCGCTTCCGCTGCTTTACCGGATTTAGCCCCTAAAACCCCTACAGACGTGTAGGTGTTTATAGCGGATAAACACTGAACGACTCACCGAAGATTCTTAATGGATGGTACATCAGCGTCAATAAGAATCTTCTTGGGTTGAGTAGCACTTGTGATTCTTAGACTTGAGATGCCATTGTGGGCACATGAGACATCTTTTACACTTAGACGGCAGTCACGTCACCGATCTATTTAGATCAGACCTCCGTCTGTTCGTTGGGTGTAGATAGATCCTCAGGGTGTCCTATGTGTATCAAGATATGATCCTTCAGTTCTGTGTATCAGAGTATAGGTAGTCCATATGATTAGCAATCAGATAAAACCATGGGCTCGTGGTAAAGTTTAGAAGCTAGTTCTAAACATTCTTTTAGAGATTGCTAATAGAATAGTCAACTTGATAATCCCGATAGAGATTTGACGTTTACATCTATATCTCTGGGATTTATCCGGATACCTGTGACGGAGGAATTATACATTTGCCATGACCTCGACCTGTATGATTCAGCGAGATTATCCGTGATCGTCATAATATACGGGTGGATAGATTATGGACACGAAATTTGATTTCGTGACGGATATACCTGAATCTAGAGAGTCTCAATAATGAAATATACTCGTAGAGCACTAGAGCAACATTAATAAATAATATTGATTATTTATAAAGTCATTTAAAGGTTAAACGCAAGATAACGTGCTAAAGGGACTAGATAGTCATTTGCCTAATTATTGTGTATTTACATTTAATACTTGATTAATTTAAATACACATTAATTAAAAGTCAAAATGAGTTATTTGACTAATATCCTAAATGAATATATGTTTTTTAATATTTAATGTAAATATTATACATATATTTAATATATTTGTATTTGATTAATTAATTAATTATTTAATTGTTAAATGATTAAATTAATTAAAATATAAATATCTTACATTAGGATATATTAAGTAAATGATGTTAGTTGCCTTTGTTGACTTAAATAAATATCTAATAAAGTTGTATTAAGATATTTATGCAAGTTGATAACATAATTTTGAAATGAAATTGAAATGAAAAAATCTTGATATATGTTTGTGAATTTCGGCCAAAGGCCATTTGTGCACAAGTATATATTGTTTTCATTTTTTCATTTCATGATAACCTAATACATTTTTCATAAAACTCCATTGAAAGAAAACAAAGAAAGCAAGTGAGGAAGAAAAGAAGAAACCAAAAGAAAAGCTTGGATTTTGTAAGTTTTCAAACTTAATATTAGAAAGGAAATTGTTCCTTAGGATCTAGGCAACATCTTGTGATGTTCTTAAGTTATTCTTTTCATTATTTCTTGTGTTTTTGATGATGGAAATTTTGTTGAAAGTGTTGAGCATGTGTGATGAAGAAAGCTTGTAACTATTGTAGTTATAATTATTCTTTTAAGGTTTGGAAACCATGTTGCTAATCTAGAGTTATTGACCCACTCTTAAATGACCTAGATTTGATCTTGAGTTGTTTCATTGTGTTGAGACTTGGATTGGATGTAAGAATGATGATTGAAGTAATTGATTTAATGTATTTAGTCTAATTTGTCCAATTTGTGGGAATTGAAAAATTAGGGTTCATGACAAATTCCAAATTTGGGGCTTTTCATATATGTTGTGTATTTGTATGTGTATATGATGCATATAAAGTTTCATGTTCATTGGATTGCATCTTGATGTGTTTTGATGCATGAAATCACAAAGTGCACAATTGTGCTCCTTGGAGGGGCTCTCGGCTTTGATAAGGAAATTTGGGGATTTTGGTGCTTTTGGTACTTTTGGTGTTTTGATGTTTTGAGCATCATAAGTTCATCTTAGAAATGATTTAGAATCATTCAAAATTGATTAGATCAATTCCGGACTAAAATGGACAAAATACCAAAGCAATGGTATTTCGGTAAATTCACTTAAATATGATTTATTGAATTTATTTTCATAATTTGATTATTGGAATGTTAAATAAATATGTTTATTTAATTAATCAGAGAAAAAGTTTTGAAATCTGAAAATCGGATTTTCACCGCTTCCGCTGCGTTACCGGATTCAGCCCCTAAAAATCCCTACAAAAACAATATATACTTGCACAACAATTGCCTTGGCCGAATTTCACCTAGCCAAATACAAGTCTTGTAATTTCATTTTCATTTCACTTTAATTTAGTCAACTTGATCAAATATCCAAAAAACACTTTATTAGATATTTTAATTAAGTCAACAAAGGCAACTAATATCATTTACATCAAATATCCTAATGTAAGATATTTATATTTTAATTAATTTAATCATTTAACAATTAAATAATCAATTAATTAATCAAATACAAATATATTAAATATATGTATAATATTTACATTAAATATCAAAAAACATATATTCATTTATGATATAAGTCAAATATCTCATTTTGACTATTAATTAATGTGTATTTAAATTAATCAAGTATTAAATGTAAATACACAATAATTAGGTAAATGACTATCGGGTCCCTTTAGCACGTATCTTGCGTTTAACCTTTAAACGACTTTATAAATAATCAATATTATTTACTAATGTTGCTCTAGTGCTCTACGAGTATGTTTGATTATTGAGACTCTCTAGATTCAGGTATATCCATCACGAAATCCAATTTCGTGTCCATAATTTATCCACCCATAAATTATGACGATCACAGATAATCTTGCTGAATCATACAGGTCGAGATCATGGCAAATGTATAATTACCCTGTCACAGGGATCCGGATAAATCCCAGAGATATAGATGTAAACGTCAAATCTCTATAGGGATTATCCAATCGACTATTCTATTAGCAATCTCTATAACAATGTTTAGAACTAGCTTCTAAACTTTACCATGGGCCCATGGTTTTATCTGATTGCTAATCATATGGACTACCTATGCTCTGTTACAAAAAACTGACGGATCCTATCTTGATACACATAGGACACCCTGAGGATCTATCTACACCCAACGAACATGTGGAGGTCTGATCTAAATAGATCGGTGATGTGACTGCCATCTAAGTGTAGAAGATGTCTCATGTGCCCACAATGGCATCTCAAGTCTAAGAATCACAAGTGCTACTCAACCCGAGAAGATTCTTATTGACGTTGGTGTACCATCCATTAAGAATCTTCGGTGAGTCGTTCAGTGTTTATCCGCTATAAACACCCACACGTCTATACTAGTCTCCAAGACTAATGGTTCATTGAGAAACCATTGGAATCATATATTCCAGTATACGACATGTACCAGTCTCAATGGGTTTACTTTACTGACCAAGTAGTGTAAACCTTGACCAGGAACAGTCTGAGAATGACAACGTCATGATACTACTCAGTGTCAGTTGCGACGCTTTTGCAACAGTACCATGACTAATCATTCTAAGGTCATTACATATTTACCATATTAAAAGATAGATTATATTATAGAAACTGCATATATTATTCATAATAATAATATTTTACAGAAGTATTCAAAAGAAATACAACCGGGAATTGGCGCTCTGAGCATCAACCCCAACAATAGGATCAATGAAAGGTGATAATAATTTCAGACCATCTTGAACACATAAGTTAAGGACATGCTATCTACAACGAATATGAAATAATCGACCCCCTAAATTTGGTTCACATAAGGATTTTAAATCATTGATGGATGCAATATTTGCAGATGTATTATCAAATCCAATTGTTAAAATTTTTTCGACTAAACCATATTCATCAAAAATTACCTTCATCATTCTATAAATATTTTGTGCAGTATGTTGGTCATCAAAAACTCTAAATGCAATAAGTCGTTTTTGCATGGTAAATGATGCATCAATCTAATGACAAGTCACACCCATGTATGAGTGTGTTTGCCAATGATCACTCCAAATATCAGAACATATAGAAATATGACATTTCATCTCTTTAAATATATCATTTAAAATAATTTTATCATCTTTATCAAATTTAAAAATATTATGTTTTGTTGTGTTTCGAGTCATTCTACATGCAGAATGATTTAAAGCATTATGCACAAAATTAGTAAAATGAAGTTTTTCACAAAACTTTAAGAAAGATGTGTCATACAAGTTAATTTCGCAAATTCTTCTCTATTTTTTGCATCAGAATATTTAAATAAATTTACAGCACTCGTACCTCTACTGGATGATGCGTACCTGGCCATTTGAGTTTGCGTCGTATCAATTCCAAGTTCAACCGGATGATGTCTTTCCAGGTGCTTGATCATATTGCCGTATCCACCAGAAAATTTGTAGGAAACTCCACAATAGTTGCAAATTGCTCGTTGTGTATCATCTTCTAGGCGTTCCAAATGAAAATGAATTTTGAAAACATCCGAGGAACGAGCCTTAACTTCTCTTCTCCGTGATTGTGCACCGACACTAGAGCCGCTCTCTTGGGTTAGCATATTTGACATTATGTTCTCAGATGAGCTTGTCATTTTTCGTTTGAGAAATCAGGAAGAAAAATAAGAGATTGAGAATAAGAGAATTGTAGGAAATGAGAGAGTTGAGAATTTGGTGGGTTGAAATAATGAAAAATGAATCATATTTCTAGAGTTTTAGAATTTTTTTTGATACCAAAAATGCCTCTAAATATAACCGTTTTATTACCGTTATTAGAGATATATTAGTAATTTATAATTTTTTTTTATATAAACTTTTTTTTTAATATTGAGGGCAGGGAGTCGTTGGCTCCCTGCCTCTCCCCCAACGGCTAATAGCCGTTGGGGTTAGGGTTCCTGTTGGAACCCTACGGTTCCACCGGTTCAGATTGGGGTCGAACCCCAACCGAATCGGTCGGCCACGGTTCCGGTTCCGAATCAGAACCGTGGCCCGATCTAGCGATGACATTGCAAAAAGCCAAAAACAAAGGTTAGTTGTTGTTATTAACAAAAGAACTTAGGGGGTGTATTCAATTGAGATTTTAAAAGACTATTTATGATTAAATAAGTCGTGTAGATTTTAAAAGACATTTAAAGAATGTAATGACTTACAAGATTTTATGAAATTTCTTTTAATCAAGATTTTTTACATATTAGATTTTAAAAAAACTTATTTCATAAGAATTTGTAAGATTTGAAATGATCATTATAATTATTTTTTTTACTTTTTTAGAACCGATATTATATGGAATGGAACCATAAATAAATAAAAAGTTAATAAAAGTCAACTGATTTAAGCTATGGACATTTGCATCACAATAACAGAAAATTGGATCATATGAAATGGAACCATAAATAAAAACAAACATTCAAAATCATAAATCAATCAAAAAGATAACAAAGAAATGATAATTTTTATGACAGAATGTCATTTCTCTGACCTAGGAATAAAAGATAACATCTCGGCATAAATGATCTTAATAATTGATAAATATTTTTTCCCTTAAATTTGAGTTTTTTTTTTTTTAAAAAAAAAAAAATTACAAGTAAAAAATTAGCGAGAAAACGAGGAAAAAAATCATTGTTGTGATAAATTCCCTTTGCACATTATCATCTATCTGAATGAAGAAGTTCTGCTGGTATCGAAGAAATTCTAGGAAATTATCTTTAAATGTGATAGAATTTTCTGTTGGAGATTCTAAGGTCCCAAGGATCATAAATCAAGCATGAACATATGTGAATACATTCGAGGAAGTCGCAGAATACTTACATCGATGGGTTAAGCGACGCGGAGGCAAAAAAAATTGATCTTGCTCGGCAGTGGACTGGTTCAGCAGTTCAGTTTTTGAGTTCACTGGTTCGGGCTTTGGAGGTCCTCGAACAAGCTCCAAGCTTCGTCGAACGATTCCCGGCTCATGAGTAGACTTCCCTATCACCTTCGCATGTCTCTCGGAGTGCTAGCTCTCTAGAAATTTGCCACAAATCTCACCACTTTTGCTTCCCCATTCACGGTTTTTGGTGAACCAGAAACCAGAATATTCACAGCCCTTTGGGCGTGAGAAAGAAGGAGAGAATGGAGGAGAGAGAGAGATAAATATGTTAAGTTATTTGGTAATTGATTTCTCAAATCAAATACACATTTTGGTTTCAAAAGTCAAGGCAATTAATGCCCACAAATGCCAACCACACACATCACTCAATCACATCAATCACAAGTTGTCAAGTCACATCACTCAAAGTGACAAGTGATTTGACGCTTGATGCGACTAGCGATTTGACGCTTGATTTGACGTGCCGCACTCGAATTCGAAATGCGAATGCGCTCGCAAATAATCTCGAGCTCGGGTTCGCTAATTCCAAATTAACGAATTTTTCGTTGCGACGTAATTAAATGATTACGCCTAGCGAAGTCACTATTCATGTCGCTAACGAATTAATTCTAAATTAATTCGTTCGCCCGAATTAAAATCTAATTTTAATTCCGCGTCGAAATCCAATTTCGTTTAATATATCAAATATATTAATTTACCGATTAATTCTAAATTAATCATTCTCTCTCTTTAAATGATATTTTATCCCAGATAAATTATCTCCGCAATTAATCCCAGATTAATTCTCTCTCTCATCTAATTAATCCCAGATTAATTAAAAGTGCGAGTCATACGTCATCGGTGAATCTTTGGGAAGCGACCCATGAGATCCCCGGATATGTTGGCAGTAAATTCGGTCGTCGGACTATCCGAACACGTAAGTACCTCGTACTACGTTTTACCGATTTACAAGACAAGGTTGGCTTCTAGCAACCTTGTCTACCCAATTCTCCGGAAATATCCTTACAGGAATAAGGATCTATATCAGGCGTAGTATACGTAGTATTGCGTATTTCTGTCCAGTATCGGATGATCACATGCGAGGCCTGGGGCTGGTACAGTGTCTGCCCCGTACGAATCATATATCGGATAACGAGCAACTAGTCTCTTTAATATCGGATAATCATGACCAAGTCATATTATCCCGACGATTGCAACCTTATATAGAGAACCAGTTCTGTATCCCTGCGCGATCATCAACTCCATATGACTGGAGTGACACCTCTGTCTTGACATCACACCCAACACACTACGATTCTCAATATACCCAGCATTGGCGTACACAGAACCTGTTAAAGCCCTGGACGACCAAAACCAAAGTATATTGATTGTCGCAAGTATTAGCGGTGCAAGTCTCAGGTTAAGACCAAATACACCTACCCTGATTTCGGACTTTCATAGACACATAGTCATACTACCAATGGAATTCCGAGGGGGTCTTATCCAGAGCGAAGATGTTTCCCGTACCATCGGTAAAACACAACCTCCTATTACACTTGCATGAGTATCCTATACCCAAATATATGAGAACTATGCCGTTGTGCCCTCACAACGCGCACAAGTGTAATACTAGTCTTTTACGTATTCATCGATGTCCAATCTCGATAATACTCTGACTAGGGATTTATATGATTTATCCTTCGTGGACTGATACTGTCTCATATCATTCTCAATCCAGGAACAAATCACATGGACCTCCTATCATTTATATATCTAGGTGATCTAATCACAAATGATAAGAGTGCAATCTCCTTTGTCACATAGTTAATTTGTACAACAACACCATGATCTGTACAAATAGTGACGCTATGTGTCATAATTGTCCAATATTTTCCTCCTCGAAAATGAAATTCATTAAGAAAAATGGTTGGAGGAATGACGTTACCAGTTGCATTTAAAAGAAAATCATATTGTTTTGTTTGAAAGAAAAAAGAAGAAATTACTAATAAGCAAGTAATTTGTTCACGAACAGCTAACGTGTATGTTCATCTTCTGTTTTCTAACACTCAAAAAAATCTTATGTAAAAAGTCTCGTGGGTTAGGGTATGATTTTTTTATAGAGTTTGATATTTATAATTTTCACTAAAAAGTCCCACAGAATCACACATATAAAAAAAATCCTTCAAAATAATTATGTTTTTCAATATTATAAGACTTTCTATTACTTGTTTAAAGCCATGATTGAATATCACTAGATTTGGATAGACTCTTTAAAAATCATAATAGTCTTGATGGAATACCACAAGATTTTTTAGATTATTTAAAAATCTTAATTGAATACCACAAGACTTAATTAACTCAAAAAAATCTTTTAAAATCTCAATTGAATACACCCCTTAATATTCAAATTGATTTTGATATATATATATATATATATATATATATATTTGGAAGGTGGTGTCATTGTGAAGCAGTAGGAGAGGCTTCATTTAATTTATTGAGATTTGGAAGCTTGATAGGACTGACAACACGTTATCTGATTTTACTAAAAAAATAATAAAAATATTAATAAAATTGACTTAGTTGATTTTGATGTTAGGGGCAATTTTAGTATTTTCTAGTCAACTAAATGGAAATATACTAATATTAGGGGAGATAATAAGTGAGAATACATAAATATTTTCAGTCAAATTGATACAACTCCGGTATCCAAAAATAACCCAACTTCTGCGAAACTTAAGCCCGTCAAGGCCTCTACTTAATGGGCCTCTATTTAATGGGCCTCTAATTTCAGTAATTCTGAGAGAAGAAAGCTCAAATTAGCAGGACCTGTCCATTTCTGAGTAACTTGTAATTCGCACAACACAACCAACAAATTCTCGAAATTAAAATAAAGTTTCCTCCGACACCAAATGAGCTGCTACTGGTACTGGTAGGAAAAGTTTTAAAACAAATGATTGTGGAAGTAGATGTGAGCTCACGAATACAAAACTTGTTGTACAGAAGTGGAAGCAGCAAAGACAGTGAGTCCAGAACCACTATGATTTGTAATCAAAATAAGGACCACCCTTAGGTTTCTGATAGCACATAAATAAATAAAAATAAAATAAGCTTAGCATAGGGTGGTCCAAATTAAAAATTAAAAATTAAAAATAAAAATAAAAATAAAAATAAAAATGGGGCATGAGGGTGTGGGATTAAATCAGATGTACGCCCACAAAAAGTGGTCCTAGAGAGAAAAATGGTCCAATTTCACAGTTACTTTCCTGCGGGTGTTACTAAGTCCAGCCCAGAAGGGTATGTGTAAACAGATCCCTATACTTTTTAAGTTTGTTTACCTGCACTAGTGGTCCTCAAATATCATTAATTTTTTTTTTAATGCTCTTTAATTCTCTTATCATTCAAAATTTGATAATGTTATAATTGCATTTCTTTTTTTCTTTTTTTTTTTTATTTTTTTTAATAACCGGGGTGTTCGGGCCAGCTTATACGCACCTCGACTAATCTCCGAGACCTATGTCCCGTGTCTTTAGAAGTTTCCCACCACAGATCAGAGTAAATCAGTATAATTACATTTCATTGTTCGAATTAGAGCTTTACATCATAATTTTTACTTTTGTGGGTCAAGAAACTTCATTAACATGTTATTGAGTCGAGATTTTCTTATCTCGGTCTCCTTATTTATCATATCAATATTTTATGTAAAGAGATTTGTTAAACATAACTTTTAATGCTAATATCATGCCATTTATCTAATAACTTAAAACATTTGAGCTAAAATACAATTTCAAAATTACATTGAATCAAAATTTGATAACCATCATCTCATCATAGTAGGTAAATGGGTTAAAAGAAAAAAGTGCAAAGGCCATGCTTGGTTGAAGACAAAGTGAGCAGTGGGAACCCGTACCAATTAACACAATGCATAGAAATGCAGCCATCAAAGAAAATGACTTACCCACCACCATCACCATGCAACTTTTACACACTCAGTTTATAATTATATTATAGAATGCTATTTGCGTTTGTTTTGTTGCTATTTTTAATGTTAAAATCTAAGCCTGCTGGCCTCATTTTCCGTGTCCATAAATATCTATAAAGTGAAGTGAACACAGAGACACATCATTTATAAAACAATTCAATAATATTTTATCACGTATATTAAAATATTAAATAAATATTATTTATATTAATACAATTACTATATATATCATATATTTATTAACTAATTACACCTCATCACCTAAACAACTGTTATATAAAAAATTTAGTCAGTAGATTGGCAAAAGTCAACTTCTATTAATGGAATGATTGTGGACATTTTGGTTTTGGTGAGAAGATTTATCCTATTCTATTCAATTCAATTCAATTCAATGTACCCAATACACGTACATATGTTGGATTGATTTCTTTTATTAAATAATTCATCTCAGGATTCAGTCAAGATAGCTTCAAATCATTTTCTTCTTATGAGTTATGACTTGCTTTGGGTAGAGTAAAGGCATCAGTATTAGCATGTATCCATCTTTAAGAATATTGGATGGGATTTTAAATTTTAGTATTGGAGCTTAAAATACTTATTTATAATTAATGGTAAATTCAACTTTATATCTAGCCAAATTTGATCTTATATATCAAATTGTGTTTGAATCTCAATATTATCTTAGTTGATTAAAATTAAGTTTATTAGTAATCCAAAAGTTTAAACCGATGATGAGAAAATAAGTTTAACTTGATGATTGGTAAAATATTTTACTTCAAATGTCAGTCAGCTCAATGACTAAATTCTTTAAGTTGATACACAAATCGCACTATATTATTAGATATGGTTATCAATGAATAAGTGAGTTTTAGAGTTGTATTTAATTTAGAGAGCTTAGAAATTATAGTATTATCATATTAATGTTCATTAATTTATTAGCAGTTTTTAGGATTTAAATTTATATTATTTAATTTAATTAGAATTAGAGATAACTATTATTTAAATAAAGCAATTAAGAGAATTAATAAACAAAACTTGTCGTTTTTCTCTCATTATAAGAGAGTTTATCACTATAAGAAAATGGTGAAATACCATCCGTAATTACCGACTGACATTTTTCGATAGGTATTTATGGACAGAATACCGATCCATTAAAAACTAAAATTTTTCTGACCAAATACCGACCTTTTACTGACCGAACCATTACCGACTTATAATTTCGTCGATATTCGGTCGGTAAATAAGACGTCAAAGACCAATATAGCGCCAAGAAATGGTGTCAAGCTTTTATTGATATATTACCGACCAAATTAGGGTCGGTATATAAATTTCAATTATCGACCGAAGATGTCGGTCATTCATCTGTAAATTTTACCGACTGTACTTAAATCAGTCGATAATATACAATTAATTTAAATAAAATTATAAAAAAATAATTATATACCGATGACATATATTCCGACCGAACGTTTGGGTCGGTAAAATAAGGCGCTGAAACCCAATAGGGCGCCATTACTAGCGTATTACCGATCAAAAATCGATTTGGTCGGTAATTATTGATCGAAGTTTGTCGGTTGATAAAATTTCATAATATAAAAATAAAATTTCTTATTCCCCTAACTCACTGCTCAATGTCTTCTTCATTTCAGATTTATGCTCATTGTCTTCTTCACTTCTCCATTCTTGGTAAGTTTTTTATTTTTATTTTTTACTTTCTACCATCTTAATTAAGAAATGTTATGTAAAAATCAAATTAATTAGGAACTTGTATTTAGGGATTATGTTTGGGTGTGGTTGTGTAGGGGTTTTTAAGGAGAATATCGGTAATGCAGCGGAATCGTGGAAAATCAAAATTTTCCGATTTCAAAACTTTTTCTCGGATCAATCAAATAAACTTATTTATTTATTATATCCATTGTCAAATTCTTAAAAATTACACAAGAGATCAAATTCTTGGTAATTACCGAATTGCCCCAAAACTTTGTAAATTGATTATTTTAGCCCAAAAATTATCAAATATAATTTTGGATGATTCTAAATCATTTCTAAAATGTTTTTCAACACATCTAATGCATCAAAATCAGATTTCACACAAATCCCCAACTTTTGAGCTAATTACCGAGAGCACCCAAATTTTTCAATTAATTACAATTTGATCCCTTTAGTTCAAAACATGCCGAGATCAAATCCAATCAACCTAAAATTTTACATGCATCATATTCATACCATATACATCACATATATGAAAAGCCCCAAATTTGGAGTGGGTTATGAACCCTAATTTTACAATTTCATCAAATTGGCCAATTTCACCAAATTCACAAAATCCAACACTTTAATCCATTCAATACTTCACCAATCAAGCCTCACCACTTTGAATAACTCTAGAATAATTCTAGGTCACCAAGGAGTGGTTACTAACTCTAGAATGGCAACTTTGATTTTCTAAAAATCAAAAGTAAGCCTTTGAAACCATTTCAAGGCTACTTACATACACACATCTTTCATTCAAGTCAAAACAATTAAAACAAAAACTATAAGTAGAGAGACAACATCAAAGCAACACAAGATGAAGCTAAGCATGTTAGAAATATTTTTCATGTTGGAAGATTTGAAAGAAAACTTACAAAACCTTAAGATTTCCAAGCTTTTCCTTCTTTTCTTCAAACTTTTCTCTCAACTACTTTTGTGTTTCTTTTTGTAACTTATGAACTCCTTAAACCCTAAAAGATGAAACAAAACAATATATACCTCACACAAATGCACTTGGCCGAATTTGGAGGGTATATAATATCTAGATATTTATTTTTGTTTCATTAAAGTTACTTTATCAACTTGCAAAATTTATCATTACAACTTAATGAATTTCAACAAGTCAACAAAGGCAACTAAAAAAAAATATAACACTTATATTCATTTTAGGGTGATGGCCGAATTTTACAATAATAAAAGGAAATTGGTATTTTCAATTTTAACAATTTAAAATAAATATCAAAGAAGTCAAATCCAATTTGACTACCATTTCCTTTAATGTAAAGTCAAACATTTACACTTATAATCATTTCCTAACTTTATCATTTGGTGAGATATTTATATTTTAATTATATTAATCATTTAACAATTAAATAATTAAATAATTAAATAATTAATTAAATACAAATATCTCAAATATATGTATTATATTTACTTTAAATATCTCAAATACATATATTAATTATATATGTCAAATACCTTTATTTGACAATTTATTAATGTGTATTTAATAATATCATATATTAAATACAAATACACATTAACTAGGAAATGACGGTTCGGCCCGTTCGCATGTATTTTTCGTTTAACGTTTAAACGATTTATAAATAATCATCATTATTCATAAAAGTTGCCATAGTGCTCTACGAGTATATTTCATTAGTGAGACTCTCTAGATTCAGGTATATCCGTCACAAAATCTAATTTCGTGTCCATAATTTACCCACCCGTAAATTATGACGAACACGGATAAACTAGCTAAATCATACAGGTCGAGATCATTGCATACGTATAATCCATCCGTCACAAGTATCCGGATAATACCAGAGAGATTGGATGTAAACGTCAAATCTCTATAGGTATTATCCCATCGACGTATCTATTAGCAATCTCTAAATAACATTCGGAACTTACTTCTGAAGTATACTGTGGCCACAGATTTAACATAATGCTAATCATATATGGACTACCTATACTCTGTACACAGAACCGACGGATCTTATCTTGATACACACATGATATCCTGAGGATCGGTCCACACCCAACGAACAGGCGGAGGTCTGATATAAATAGATCGGTGACGTGACTACCATCTAAGTGTGGAGGATGTCTCATACATCCACAGTGGTATCTCAAGTCGAAGGACCACTATGCTACTCAACCCGAGAAGATTCTTATTGACATTGGTGTACCATCCATTAAGAATCTTCGGTGAGTCGTTCAATGTTTATCTACTATAAACACCTACACGTCTATACGAGTCTCCCTAGACTCATGGTTCATTGGGATAAACCATCGGACCAAGTCTCGATATACGACATGTACTGGTCTCAACAGATTTGACTAACCGACCTGTGTTAGTGAATCTTGACCAGGAACTATATTTGATAATATACATTTAGCAGTGACACTTCTCAATGTCAATGACAAACTAACTTTGTAACTGTGTACTGCATTATATATTATCGGGCCTTTGTCTAATATATACATATCACTAAACAACATTTAGTTTCAATCTAATCGTAATCAGATCTAATACGTATATAAAAACAAGAGGTGCAACCATAAATAAGTAATATTATGGAAAATGGGATGTTCGTATTCATGAATCAGACATAAATACGGTCCGGATTGGCTCTCTGAGCACCAACCCCAACAGGTTGTATATAGGCAAGAAAATCAAATTAATTAGTTAGGAACTTGTATTATGATTGTGTTGAGATTATTTTGAAGTATTATAGTTTGATCTGATCTTGTAACATGGTGAATTGCTATATTCTTCCATTTTATAAGATAATAGAAATGAATTCAAAAAAAGAGTGGATGTACACACTTAACATGGAATTTTTGAATGAGATATATGACTTTGTTGAATATGCTAGTGGCTAGTCAGCTTATATACAAGGCAATAAGATAAAGTGTCATTGCAAAGTGTGTCATCTTCAGAAGTTTAAAGAAATGAGGAAGTTAAGTTAAAACTAGTGAAAAAATGGATTTGTTTCATATTATTATGTATGAGATCGATAAGGGGAAACTCTTACATGTACTTTATCCGAACAGTTCACCTATAACACGTCAACGGTGATGGAAAAAAAATCCATATCGCCAAATGGTTTATGATGTTGCTGGCCTTAGCTTTCTTAATGATGACCACAATTTTTTTTAAACAGTTGGGTCTAGTTTTCAGACAGAATCTGGAGGAATCTCCTAATCCTTCTACATAGAATTTTTATAAGATGCTGAATTCTTTAGATACAAAGTTATAGCCGGGGTGTGAAAAATATTTGCAGTTGTCAGCGGTAGCTCGATGTTTGAATATGAAATCTGAGCAACATCAGTCAGGGAATGCCTTATATGATTGGGTATATTTCATTAAATAAGTATTATCATAAGAAAATATGATGGTGGATAACTTTTATAGTATGAAGAAGTTAGTTCAGGGCCTTGGGCTGCTGTAAAAAAAATTGATTTTTATAATAATGGTTGCGTGATATACTAGGGTGATGATATTGTCATGGCAATGTGTAAATTCTGTTCTTAACCCAGATTTAAGAACAGAAGAGGATCGACTAAACACAAGAACGTGTCGTATAAGAAGATGTATTATTTTCCATTTACCCCAAAGTTGCAACGACTATACGCTTCAGCGGTAACAACTGAGCACAATAGATGGCACAATGAGCATGAACAAGAAAAATATGTTATATGTCATCCATCTGACTCGGAGGCATGAAAGTATTTTAGCCGCACTCATCCTTCATTTGCATATGAAAGCCGTAATGTTAGATTGAGGTTGTGCACTGATGATTTTCAAACTTTCGGTCATTCGGGACAATTTTTTCTTTATGGTCAGTCATAGTCACTCCGTATAATTTTCCACATTGGATGTGCATGAAAAAGCCATACATGTTCCCATCCTTAATTATTTCAGGGCCTCGGAATCCAAAATAGAATATAGATATTTACCTCCGGCCTTTGATAACTAAACTACAACTATTGTGAGATGTGGGTGTATAGACATATGATGTATCGAGAAAGTAAAATTTCAACTTGAGAGTTGCACTGATGTGGGCAATTAGTGATTTTACCACTTACTCAATGCAGTCAGGCTGGACTACAACTGGAAAATTGGCTTGTCATTATTGTATGAAGAACACAAAGAAATTCTCACTCTCAAGTAGTCAAAAGACTTTATGGTTTGATAATCATCGTAAGTTTCTTCAGCCTAATCATCTATTCAGGCACAACAGAACTCATTTCCGTAGGAATACTACACAATTCTTACCGCCACCACCAATTAGGACAAGCGAAGAAATCTTGCAGCATATAGATGAGCTAAGGTTGAGAAATGTAACTGAACTTGATGCTGATGAGATTAATATATGTGTAACATGTAAGAATTCTTGGTGGAAGAAAATAAACATCTTATGGGATTTATCTGTTGGGGCAGTTATGGAACCTCTAGGGTCGGATCGGTGCTCCATGCAGCGGAAATGGATCTAACCCGTGGATATCAAGGATAAGTGTATTTTAAAATATTTTTATGTAAAACTACATTTTGATACGAGTCCGTAGGAAAAAAATGGGGACCCAATCAGAGTCTGGAAGCTCCGGAACGGAGAAAATTAAGTTTTAGTATGAATCAGGTCTGAGAGTCGCGACACAAGTGTGTAGGCATTGCATTTTTGCATGTGAAACCCGATGAGGAGTCTTATTTGGAGACAACTACCTTTTAAGTTACGAAAGCCGCGGGAAACGGATATCGGAAGGGGAAATTCAGAATAAACAAGCTCACTGTCTTCGTTAGTGCTGCGTTCGCTACTTCGTTCGAACGGAAAACAGATTGCGGGTGTTCGTGTCGCGTTCGAGGAAGCGTTCGAACGGTGTCGGTAATTCTGGTTTTGCTGCTAGCCTCACACCCAGCCCATTTAGCTCCCCAAAGCCCATAAAACACATCCCAAATTAAATAAATAAATATTAATTTAAACATTAAACATTAAATAAAATATTTAAACCATTTACCAATTAAATAAGATATTTACCTAACTTAAACTAAAATCATGCCTAATTTAAATAATTTGAATATATTATATACTAAAACTAAAAAGAAGATATGCCTAATTAAAATCAATCTTAACCAATTAAAGCCAATCATATATTTGACTTCCTAATCTAATAAGATAATTACCAATATAAAATATTTGTATTCCTAAACCAATACAAATTAAATATTACAACTTCCTAATTTAAAATATTTTGTCCCCCCTCAATCTTGTGTATACCTTTCTCATCTCTCCTAATTGGAAACAAGATCTCTTCCTTGTGAGACAAGGTGAAACCCTAGACATCTTCTATATAAACAACCCATAACCAAAGCCATTGTCTCTTGACACAGAGAATTCACACCCAAACTCTCTCGAAATCTCTCTAAACTCTCGAATGCACACCTAAGACAAAGAAAAACCACTTGACATATACACAAAAAGAGAACAAAAGAGCCCCAACCATCTCCTCCATAGCCGAATCCACCACAAGTAACCACCCTCACATCACCGAAGCTACAAACACCAATACAACCCCTAACCACCACTGAAAACCAACTCCGTAAACCCCCACAACATCACCGAAACAGCCTTATAAACAGCAGCCCTCCACCACCCGAAAATTACAACAAAAACCACACTGTTTTACAACGCCCAAACAGCAGCCCAAATCCTTAAAAAACAGTAACATAAAAACTGCATAGATAATCTTAAAATAATCACATACAATTGCACTAAGAACCCACACAAACTTGGAATAGTTCATTGAAAACGTTAAAAAAGGTGGGCCCGTGCAGTGAGCAGCAAGACAGAGGCCAAATAGGAGCAGAACGGAGTTCGACGAACCGCAAGCAAAACAGCAAAGCAGTGAGCTAGGACGCTGAACCAGTGAACCGGAAAAGTTGCAGAGCTTTACCCCCTTCCGATCTTCGTGGAACGCGAGTCCGAGAGACGGCTTAAAAGGTTAGACCTGAGGGTATCATTCGCACTTACTCTCATTTTATTTTCTGGTCATTTATTTTGATTATATTTTCTGTATTTGTGGCATTCGTTGTGTGTGATGTATGTTGTGGGTATTGGATGAATGGAAGAGTGTCGTCTCTTGTGGTATATAGGATGGAACCCAGACGTAAATTCCGTAACCGAATCCGAATGGACGGTAGTGCGGTCTGTACTTGGGACACAACTCCACGTACCACTTGAGTAAACGGCACCTTCTCTTGTTTTGTGTTGCTTTTATTTATTTATTTTTCGTCATTTAAATTCTGTATGTTGTTTATTTATGCATGATTCAATCAAGCGCATGGGCTTAGTGAGTTAGTCCGAAGGTCCTCCATTTGGGAGACAAGAGCCGAAAAGGCCACCTTTGTGACACTACTTCGCCGCGCCGGTTGATGTGTGTGTTCGGTTGGATGTGAGATACGTTCAATCGGGCATACTTAGTTTGATATTATTGAGTTTATCTTTTATGCATGGTTCAATCAAGCGCATGGGCTTAGTAAGTGGAATGAAAGATCCCTTATGGGGAGGGGAAAACCCGTTACCACGATGCTTTGCCGCGCCGTTTGATGTGTGTTCGGATTGGATGTATGTGTTCAATCGGCATACTTGGTTGATATGATTGGTTCTATTTTTGTATGTGTGATGTGACGCGCATGGGCTTAGTATGTTGGTCTAAAGGTCCCCTCTTTGAGAGACCAAGAGCCCCAAAAGGCCACCTTTACGGCAGTACTTCGCCGCGCCCTTTTATTTTGTTGTTTTTTTTTCTGTTGTGCTTCCCATTTCATGCATCAGGTCTGCTCTCGTTCGAACGTGTTTACGAACGCAACTCGAACGCGCATACATTTTGCCTTCATAATGCATCAGGTCTCATTTCCGTTCGAACGCGTTAACAAACGCCATACGAACGTGAGCATTCTGTTTCATTTCCGTTCGAACGCAACGTGAGCATTTTGTTTCATTTCCGTTCGAACGCGTTTACGAACGCTACACGAACGCGCACCCACTGAACTGAGTCCTCTTCATTAGATTTCATGCATAGTTTTCCTAGTAGCTATCTCCATATGTATAAATGCAAATATGTTAATGTATTACAATTCATATGCTTATGTCATGATAACATTTGAGTATTATTTCTTGCGGTATATCGGATGGAAACCCAGACGTAAATTCCGTAGCCGATTCCGAATGGACGGTAGTGCGGTCTGTACTTGGGCCACAATTCCACGTACCGCTTGGAAAAATGCCCATATGTGTGCTTGTATGGTTAATATGTGTGCTTGTGTTTTCCTGAATGTGATATGCAAATAAAGTTGTATGTTCGTTGCTATCTTGATATATGTTAAGCATGCAATTTTAAAATGTGAGATATATGTGAAATGCGTACATAAGTTTTATTTTGCATATGAGAATTTAGAAGCATGATACTCTTGGAAATAAGTGTTACTTAAGCTTGATTAAATTATTACATAAATCCTTTCATTACAAGTGACATAAGTAAGGGACCATTCCGAACCCAACGGTTTGAGTTCTTCCCTTGCGAGGGGTGAGTGCGGCCTTAAATATTTGTCCCGGTTCACACCGGGTGGCGACTCCATATTATTTAGTCCTTCCCAACTAGGCCGCGAGCCTAGGAACGGCGTCGCCCAGGTTCTGTGTTCCCACAGTCTGGCGACTCCACTGGGGATAGAGAATCGGCCCCGAAATATTGTCTTGTGATGTTTGGATTTATGTTTTAATTGACCGTGTCTATAGTGGATAAAGTGAGGGTTTAATCAAAGGCATTTTAAGGTTAGGTAATAGTTTGGTGTCTTCCTTCATTCACTACCTTTCTATAAGGAAAAGCTGTGAAGGCACCTAGATAGCCATCTACTTGTAGCCTATTGTGATGGACTAATTTGGAGGACTCGTTGTTTATTCCTGACAACAAGCGATAAGAGCCTAAGAGGCTTGGGTATTTAAGTGAGCCTCGCTCCACCTTCCCTCTGGGGGATCTACAACGGGAAATCCATTTGACAGTCCGTCACACACCATAGCTCATTGGCACGTACCTTAGTGTATAAAAAAGGGGTGCGCTCACTTGGTTGCTCGAACCCTTGAGTGGGGAGACCTAGCTGTGGGCCATCCTTCGCCGGTGAGAGCCTTTGTCTATACTCGTACTAACCCACCCATAGATCGGGTTGGCTAAAGTAACAATTATTTCCTTGAATATGTGCTTGTGGACCATCCTCATTTGGATGCTGTTGGACTATTGTCAGAAATGCGGGCTTGCTGGGCCATATTAAACTGGGGCAAGTTCGTACCTTATGACTATTAGGCCCAAAGCTTCTGAAATGTCGAGGGGCTACTTGTAAAAATTATTATGTCATGTTTCCATCATCTTTCTTCTATGCTTGTGTTTGGGAACATCGTCGTTTGGATCCATTTGGACCATTTGTCATGGGATATGGGCTTGTTGGGCCATTTAAACTGGGAAAAGAACGTATCTCATAACCATTGGGCCAAAGGCTTCTAAGTGATTGATGGGCCATTTCGTGATTGTGTTCGGAACGTTACCATTTGGATTTAGTCGAGCACTTTGTCATGAGATGTGAACTCATTGAGCCATTTAAACTGGGATGGGTTCACTCCTATGACAATTAGCCCGAAAGATTCTAAAATGATAACGGGCCGATTTGCTTGAGAGTTATAATTGATTTAGTATGTTATATATGTTACATACATCTCATGCACCTCATACATACATATATCATGTTAACACTATCTATGTCTCAAAAGACATCATAGATACCGTTTGGGTAAGGGAAGGAACCAGACTCTCTAAAAGAACAGTTGAAAGCATGAGTGAATCCGGTAACGAGATGTCCCGTATGGATCAGTTAGAGAATGGTTTTGCAAAGATCACTGAACAGTTGCAAGCCTTGACCGCTACGATGGCAAATATGGCTGTACCCCGTGCTGGGGGAAATTCTGAAAATGTGAGGCGTGAGGAGCCTCCGATTGGGTTGGGGGATGACATCCCCGCTTTCGATGATGATATGGCTAATTATGCCGCTGAGAGGACAGTTAGGTCCCAGGTGGAGTTACAGAAGCTTCGAGACCAGGTAGAATCAGTTACCCGCAAGATGAAGGGTAAGGACGAAGACTTACTGGATTATGAAGCGATGACTTTTGAGGAACAACTGCCTGCTCAGTTCAAGATGCCGGATATGGCCAAGTTTAGCGGGAATGGGGATCCGAGGGTCCATCTCCGCCATATATGTTGCAGTTATGAGTGCAGTGGGCTTATCGAAGCGTCAGGTGCAGAAAATGTTCGGGATGTCGCTCGATGGGGCACCCGTAGTGTGGTATCACAGCCTTGAGAAAAAATTTAAAGAAGATTGGAAGGAATTGGCAGATGCATTTCTAAAACAGTATGTTACGGACTTGGAGATTGATTTGTCACTCCGAGATTTGGAGAACACTAAGCAGAAGCCGGAGGAGAGCTTCAAAGAGTATGTAGACCGCTGGAGAGGTCAACTTTTGAAAATGCAGACTCGGCCTTCAGAGAAGGACCAGATTAAGATGATTATCAGGGTACTAAGCCCTCAATTTATGGCAAGCTGAGGAGGATGACCTCCATGATTGTGGATTTCCGACAGTTGAGAGAGACTGTTATGGATATTGAAGAAGAAGAGGCTGAAAACAGAAAGTTTTATGGCCATAATAAAAGAGCCTTTGGGGGGCATTCTGAGACCAAGCCCACTACGGCCGAGGTCGTTACCGTCAGAAATAGGCAATTCTCCAATCTTGGTAGACCTATGTCAAAGGTGCTTGAGAAGTTGAAAGGACAAGGAACCCTGAAGCCTTTAGACCCTAGACCAATCCCAAACCCTGTGCCACACTACTTTGATCTGAACCAATATTGCCATTTCCACCAACAAAAAGGCCATGACACTGATAACTGCCCCCGCCTTAGGCATGAAATCCAAAACCTCATCGATGCTCACAAAATACCCGACCCAGAGAAAGAACAACCCAACACACACATAAACCCTCTACCAAACTACCACTTTGTTCCACCACCCACCTACATGATCAATTCCGGCCTACCCGAAACCTTTGTCCTCCAAACTCTCAACCACCAGGCTTCTTGCATTGAGATAAATGATAACAGTAGTAAAGAACCATAGGTCAATGGAGAAGGCAATGCTGCGAATGATGAAGCTGTTCCTCCTAGTTTATTTGATCCTGCATTTTTAATAAAGACATTGGTTTTGTCTACATGTTTGAACCTTTTTATGATAATAAAGACGTTCATTTCGCTGAATCTCTTCTGCAATATGAGTATATTTGAGAAAAGCATTCAACATTGGTACTTTGAAATTCAGTGATGTTCAGAATACGGGGAATCCTCGGAATAAGCAAGCAGAAAAGATAAGATAGCCATTCAAAAATTGGGAAATGGGAGTAGTGAGAATATCAAACTTGGAAGAGAATCAGTTCACCGAGCCGATCAATGTAGACAGATTGAAGAAGTGGCTTGCCTGAGGAAAAGAAGACTGAGCAGTCACCAAGAGATTGGCAGAAGACCTAACCCAACGGGATAGAAAATTCACTCATACATGCATGCATACACGTAACATATTTGTATCCTTTTTTGTGTTTGTTCTGTTTTGTAATAACAGGTTTCAAAGAAAAAAAAAAGGGGGGCGTCACATGAAGGCCAACCAGAGCAGCAACAGTACAATGTCAGTAGTCTTCAGAAATGAATCATAGGGGCGAGGCCCATATCATCAGCATCAATTGGGGGCGAGGCCCACATCAGTATCAGTTGGGGGCTAGGCCCACATCAGTATCAGTTGGGGCGAGACCCATATCAATATCACTCTGGGGGCGGACCCATATCATTATCAGAATCAATTTTGCCGGGTATGGCACTCTGGGAAAAAGACCCGCAGTTCAGGAAGAAGACCATTGTCTCAATTCATATCGGGAACAAGACCCACAGTTCAGGGAAAAAGACCCTCATCTCAACTCAAATCGGGAACAAGACCCACAGTTCAGGGAAAAAGACCCTCATCTCAACTCAAATCGGGAACAAGACCCACAGTTCAGGGAAGAAGACCCTTATCTCAACTCAAATCGGGAACAAGACCCGCAGTTCAGGGAAGAATACCCTTATCTCAACTCAAATCGGGAACAAGACCCACAGTTCAGGGAAAAAGACCCTCATCTCAACTCAAATCGGGAACAAGACCCACAGTTCAGGGAAAAAGACCCACATCTCAACTCAAATCGGGAACAAGACCCACAGTTCAGGGAAGAAGACCCTTATTTCAACTCAAATCGGGAACAAGACCCGCAGTTCAGGGAAGAAGACCCTTATCTTATCTCAAATCGGGAAAAAGATCCACAGTTCAAGGAAAAAGACCCTTATCTCAACTCACATCGGGAAAAAGACCCACAGTTCAGGGAAGAAGACCCTTATCTCAACTCAAATCGGGAACAAGACCCACATCACAACTCAACTCAGATTGGGAACAAAACCCACAATACAACTCAATTCAACATGGGAACAAGACCCACTCGGCGGTTCAAGAATGAACCACCTCTCATCAACCCGGTTCGAGAATGGACCACCTCACAATAAAATCAACTCAAACTCCGCTCGAGGCAGCAGACGAGCCAGGTAAGTGAAAATGCATTGCATAACTTTGATAGGATTGTTCAAAGCCACACACTGCACAAGTCCCATCAAAGTGGGGGCGACTGTAGGCATTGCATTTTTGCATGTGCAACCCGATGAGGAGTCTTATTTGGAGACAACTACCTTTTAAGTTACGAAAGCTGCGGGGGAAACGGATATCGGAAGGGGAAATTCAGAATAAACAAGCTCACTGTCTTCGTTAGTGCTGCGTTCGCTACTTCGTTCGAACGGAAAACAGATTGCGGGTGTTCGTGTCGCGTTCGATGAAGCGTTCGAACGGTGTCGGTAATTCTGGTTTTGCTGCTAGCCTCACACCCAGCCCATTTAGCTCCCCAAAGCCCATAAAACACATCCCAAATTAAATAAATAAATATTAATTTAAACATTAAACATTAAATAAAATATTTAAACCATTTACCAATTAAATAAGATATTTACCTAACTAAACTAAAATCATGCCTAATTAAATAATTTGAATATATTATATACTAAAACTAAAAAGAAGATATGCCTAATTAAAATCAATCCTAACCAATTAAAGCCAATCATATATTTGACTTCCTAATCTAATAAGATAATTACCAATATAAATATTTGTATTCCTAAACCATACAAATTAAATATTACAACTTCCTAATTTAAAATATTTTGTCCCCCCTCAATCTTGTGTATACCTTTCTCATCTCTCCTAATTTGGAAACAAGATCTCTTCCTTGTGAGACAAGGTGAAACCCTAGACATCTTCTATATAAACAACCCATAACCAAAGCCATTGTCTCTTTGACACAGAGAATTCACACCCAAACTCTCTCGAAATCTCTCTAGACTCTCGAATGCACACCTAAGACAAAGAAAAACACATTTGACATATACACAAAAAGAGAACAAAAGAGCCCCAACCATCTCCTCCATAGCCGAATCCACCACAAGTAACCACCCTCACATCACCGAAGCTACAAACACCAATACAACCCCTAACCACCACTGAAAACCACCTCCGTAAACCCCCCACACATCACCGAAACCAGCCTTATACAGCAGCCCTCCACCACCAAAAATTACAACAAAACCCACACTGTTTTACACGCCCAAACAGCAGCCCAAATCCTTAAAAAACAGTAACATAAAAACTGCATAGATAATCTTAAAAATAATCACATACAATTGCACTAAGAACCCACACAAACTTGGAATAGTTCATTGAAAACGTTAAAACAGGTGGCCCGTGCAGTGAGCAGCAAGACAGAGGCCGAATAGGAGCAGAACGGAGTTCGAACCGCAAGCAAAACAGCAAAGCAGTGAGCTAGGACGCTGAACCAGTGAACCAGAAAAGTTGCAGAGCTTTACCCCTTCCGATCTTCGTGGAACGCGAGTCCGAGAGACGGCTTAAAAGGTTAGACCTGAGGGTATCATTCGCACTTACTCTCATTTTATTTTCTGGTCATTTATTTTGATTATATTTTCTGTATTTGTGGCATTCGTTGTGTGTATGATGTATGTTGTGGGTATTGGATGAATGGAAGAGTGTCGTCTCTTGTGGTATATAGGATGGAAACCCAGACGTAAATTCCGTAACCGAATCCGAATGGACGGTAGTGCGGTCTGTACTTGGGACACAACTCCACGTACCACTTGAGTAAACGGCACATTCTCTTGTTTTGTGTTGCTTTTATTATTTATTTTTCGTCATTTAAATTCTGTATGTTGTTTATTTATGCATGATTCAATCAAGCGCATGGGCTTAGTGAGTTAGTCCGAAGGTCCTCCATTTGGGAGACAAAAGCCGAAAAGGCCACCTTTGTGACACTACTTCGCCGCGCCTTGATGTGTGTTCGGTTGGATGTGAGATACGTTCAATCGGGCATACTTAGTTTGATATTATTGAGTTTATCTTTTATGCATGGTTCAATCAAGCGCATGGGCTTAGTAAGCAGAATGAAAGATCCCTTCTGGGGAGGGGTTAAAACCCGTTACCACGATGCTTTGCCGCGCCGGTTGATGTGTGTTCGGATTGGATGTAAGATGTGTTCAATCGGGCATACTTGGTTGATATGATTGGTTCTATTTTTGTATGTGTGATGTGACGCGCATGGGCTTAGTATGTTGGTCTAAAGGTCCCCTCTTTGAGAGACCAAGAGCCCCAAAAGGCCACCTTTACGGCAGTACTTCGCCGCGCCCTTTTATTTTGTTGTTTTTCTGTTGTGCTTCCCATTTCATGCATCAGGTCTGCTCTCGTTCGAACGTGTTTACGAACGCAACTCGAACGCGCATACATTTTGCCTTATCATGCATCAGGTCTCATTTCCGTTCGAACGCGTTAACAAACGCCATACGAACGTGAGCATTCTGTTTCATTTCCGTTCGAACGCGTTAACAAACGCCATACGAACGTGAGCATTCTGTTTCATTTCCGTTCGAACGCGTTTACGAACGCTACACGAACGTGAGCATTCTGTTTCATTTCCGTTCGAACGCGTTTACGAACGCTACACGAACGCGCACCCACTGAACTGAGTCCTCTTCATTAGATTTCATGCATAGTTTTCCTAGTAGCTATCTCCATATGTATAAATGCAAATATGTTAATGTATTACAATTCATATGCTTATGTCATGATAACATTTGAGTATTATTTCTTGCGGTATATCGGATGGAAACCCAGACGTAAATTCCGTAGCCGATTCCGAATGGACGGTAGTGCGGTCTGTACTTGGGCCACAATTCCACGTACCGCTTGAAAAATGCCCATATGTGTGCTTGTATGGTTAATATGTGTGCTTGTGTTTTCCTGAATGTGATATGCAAATAAAGTTGTATGTTTGTTGCTATCTTGATATATGTTAAGCATGCAATTTTAAAATGTGAGATATATGTGAAATGCGTACATAAGTTTTATTTTGCATATGAGAATTTAGAAGCATGATACTCTTGGAAATAAGTGTTACTTAAGCTTGATTAAATTATTACATAAATCCTTTCATTACAAGTGACATAAGTAAGGGACCATTCCGAACCCAACGGTTTGAGGTCTTCCCTTGCGAGGGGTGAGTGCGGCCTTAAATCTTTGTCCCGGTTCACACCGGGTGGCGACTCCATATTATTTAGTCCTTCCCAACTAGGCCGCGAGCCTAGGAACGGCGTCGCCCAGGTTCTGTGTTCCACAGTCAGACTGTAGACAACAGAACTTGGGCGACGCTGTTCTAGGCTCGCGACCTAGTTGGGAAGTATGAAATAACATGGATTCGCCACCCGGTGTGAACCGGGATAAAGATTTAAGGCCGCACTCACCCCTCGCAAGGGAAGACCTCAAACCGTTGGGTTCGGAATGGTCCCTTACTTATGTCACTTGTGATGATATAATTTGTGCAATAAACTAACCGAATCTATTCATCATTCATGATCAAGGTACTTAGATCTAACATTCTTTCATCCAAATAATTTCACGCATGTAACACAACAAGCATATTGAACCATTAAATCAACATGTATAAATCATTACCCAAACGCATCATAAACTAATAACATGCATAATGAACAACCTAAACATGCTTTAACAAATAAATAACAACTAAAATAAACCATGCTTTAAATAATAAACATATAACCTAAAGACTATAACATGCTCAAATACAAATTATGGATGAGACGAGATGCGTGTATCTTAAGTGGTACGTGGCATTGTATCCCGAGTGCAGACCATACTACCGTCCATTCGGAGTCGGCTATGGAATTTACGTCCGGGTTTCCATCCGATATACCACAAAAGAGAACACATATCCCGCTCATCCAACAATCACATCATGCTTCAAACGACTCTCATGCAATTATATATCAAAATAAATAAAACAACAATAAAGAAGATAAGTAGAAAGGTGCCCTCAGGTCTAACCTCTTTTGTCGTCTAAGAAAGGGCGTTACACGTCCGTTGGAAGGGTGAATGATCCGCTACTCTTTTAGTTCACCAACTCAACTTCTTTCCTCGCTGTTTTGATGTTCGGGCCGCTGTTTTTGGTCTGTTTCGCTGTTGTTTTGCTGCTGTTTTTTAGGTCACTATTTTGGTTATTTTGGGGACTGTTTGGGCACTTTTTGGTAGGCAATTGGTTGCGGTTTTTAAGGGCTTTGAGGGGACTGTTTTGGCGGTTTTGGAGGTGTGTTAAGGGGTGTCTGGCTGCAGTTTGTGTGGCTGTTTGAAGGCAGTTTACGTGTGTCTGTTTGAAGGCAGTGCATGATCTATGTTGAAGGGGTTTGTAAGCGTGAGGTTGTGGCGTGATGGGGTTGGTGCGGTGAGAGTTGTTTGTACATGGAAGGAAGGCTGGATGGGAGTTTGTTATGGTGTGGTTTAAGTGCAGGTCAGAGGGCTGGATGGGGGCTTGTTATGGTGCCGTCTAAGTGCAGGTCAGAGGGCTGGATGAGGGCTTCTTATGGTGCGTGGGCATGATGATGCATGGTAGCTGTGCGTGTGGACAAGAGAGACGTGTGAGGGTTTTTTAACGTGTGGCTGATTTATGTTGTAGAGAGAGAAGGCCGAGGGTTTGTTTGTTCGTGAGCTCGGTAATGGCGTGGATGGAGGATAGTGGCTGATACGTTGAGAGGGGCGTTGTGATGGCAATTGTAGATTGAGAGGCTTACTTGAGAGGGCTGTGAGGGCTGTAAGGGCAAGTGGCGTGATGGCTAGTTAAGGTTGAATGGTGCGTGAGAGAGCTGTGTGGCGTGAGTGTTGAGAGGGGAGAGAAGGGCAGGTTTAGGGTTATTATTTTGTGTGTCTTTTTTGTGTGAAACTGCCAGGGTTTGAATTGTGTGGAGAAGGGTTATTTTTATAGGCCAATGGAGGGGATTTACCTTGTTGGGAAAGGAATATGATTTGTGTATTAATTAGGGATATCTTTTAATTTAGTATGTGATAAGGAAATCTTTTAATTTAGGGAAGTGATTTATATATTCTTTTTAGTTAAGGATATGATTTATTTAATTTAGGAAGGTGTTTTATTTAAATTAGGAATTTAATTTAATTTAATTTCAAGTTCAATTTAATTGGTGAATGTGATTTAATTTAATTTAAGTTTAATTTTAATTGGTTTTAATTATTTAATTTGTGAGATGTGTTTTAAATATTTTAATTATTTATTTTGTGAGATGTGTTTTAAATGGGTTTGGTGTGTTTTAAAACAGAGTTTCAACAAGCGAACCCGAAGCGAAACAAGCGAGTTAAATCTGACAAAAATTCCATTTTCCAACTTACCCTTCCAACGTCTGTTTCCCGCGGATTTCACAACTAAAGAGGTAGTGTCTCCAAACGAGACTCATCATCGGGCTGATATGCAAAAATGCAATGCCTACAAAGTGCTTAAGTGTCGCGACGCCACCTAAAATGCCGAGAGCATGCTGAACGTGAACGGCGACGCATCACGACGAGGGATTCTGGGCGTCGCGTCGCATAGCTATGTGTCGCGACGCGAAATGGTTTGTGTTGCAACGCAGCTCAGCCAGTGAGTGACTTTTCATTTTAAAACATTACTAAACACTTCCAATTTTCTCTCAATACTTCAAATACACTTAAAATCTAATTTTAACTTCATAAACACCATCAACACATGTTTTACAACAAACATACATGTATTCTAAATACTTATATGCATTTGTGCGAATCTAATCACAAACCATTTTAGAATCCCAATTAGAAATGTCTCATGAATAATTCTAGTTCACCTAAAGGTGGTCAATTGAATCTAGAATGGTAACTATAGCTCTAAGATTTAATCTAGAGTTCCAATCTCTTATTAATTGTTCCATGTCCAACATGAACATCTTTGACCTAATATATAAGCATGTTGTGTTTATACTTCTAAAGTATCCTAATATAATTGATTAGCCTTATTTCAACATTAAGCTATGTGATCATGCATCTAATACACAAATGAACATAACTTAGGAGAAGATCAAACATTACCTAGTAAGCTTGATGCAAGATCCAATCTACTTCTCCTTTGTTAAAATTGTTGGAGAACCTCCAAGGTGTGCAAGCTTGACTTCAAGATACCACCTTGATTTCCAATGTTATCAAGCTTCACTTCAAGATCTAATCTTGATTTCTCCTAAATGAAACATTTTAGAGACCTCACAAGCTTCTCTAAACACTTCTCTAACTTAGGTTAATCTCTCAAGAATTACTTGTGTATAGCTTACTCAAGCTTTTGCTTATGCTTATACTTGTTCTTGTACTTGTAATTAAAACTTTTCTTAAGCTTGCTATTTATAGCAAAACTTAGGTAATTTTTAATTAATAAAAGTTGTAATCAACTTTTAAGTGGGCTTAATCCAATTTGTCCAAATATGTATAATTAGGTGTGACTAATCTTCATTGTCTCTCACTTTGATTTAATCCAATTAA
Organism: Zanthoxylum bungeanum; assembly: GCA_019454045.1. Lineage (NCBI taxonomy): Eukaryota > Viridiplantae > Streptophyta > Magnoliopsida > Sapindales > Rutaceae > Zanthoxylum > Zanthoxylum bungeanum. Next base: position 60,506 of record SKCR01036780.1, read on the forward strand.
ATCAAGCCAAAGATTAGGAAATGGATTAGTTAAATATTTTCCACTTTGATTTAATCCAATTAAATCAAGCCAAAACCACATATTATTACATACTTACAATTACCATAATATCCTCAAATGGTAGAGATAATTATGATTTTATATAAGCCATTGTGTAATTATTGAATTAATCCAATTAGGTCAAAGTAAATAATCAATGTTATCCAATAACATTTGATTATCTTAGTTGATAATTATAATATCGAATATTATCTTTTATCAAAAATTAATCAGCTACCCAAGTGCTTAACGAGTACACTTCATATTGGGACTCTCTAAGTTCAGACACGTTCGTCATATAAGCCTAGCTAATATGTACATAATTCGGCCACCTCCGAATTCACGAACGACCTTTCTGAACTACACAAGTCGATATCATCATATATGTTTAACAATCCCTCCATCGTAGGCTATCCGAGTTGTGCTTAAGAAATATAGAATAAACCGTCAAGTTTTTGAGACGCACATCTCATGTCGACATGTCCACGATTCTTCATAACTGATGCAATCCACCCTAGGTGATCGACTTTGGCCAAGTTTTAAGAATCGTGACTTTATTAACATGGATATCTAAATCCTTTGTGGTACACATACGGGCCGACGGATCCTATCTTGCTTCGCACTTGATTACTGAGTGCATCGGCCCACACCCAACGAACATCTAGAGGCTAGAACATGAAATATTTTTGACATACATGGCATCAAAGTGTGGAGGATCTCACACAAAATCAATGATATCATATAGTCATAGGATTACATATGCTACTCGACTCGAGGAGATTCCTATTGACGATGTTGTGTACTTCTAACTATTAGGAATCACTTGTGAGTCATTCAATATTCGCTTCAATGAATACCCACATGTCTATACGAGTTTCCAAAACTCATGGTACATTAGGTTAAATCATTGGAACTCCAATTCCAATATACGACATGTGCCAGTCTTCTAGGTTATAGGAATTCGACCGTATTCCAAAATCAACGACTATGAATATTTACTTTAAGAATAGTTTACACCTAGTATATCTATACATCAATCTAATACGCATAATGACAATACAATTATAAGGTATGAAATGAAAGATATAGTTATTTTATTAATAAATAATAAAATATACAAATCGGATTGGCACTCCAAGCACCAACTCCATCATTATCGCACTGGAGTTCTAATTTGATCATGCATAATCTCGATGGGATACACATTGAGAAAAATATATTTGAAAATGTGTTCAACATTGTGATGGATGTGAAGGGAAATACTAAAGATATTTCCAAAGAAAATGAAGACACAATGTTATTATGCAAATGACCAGAGTTGCAAATGCATGTGGAGTTCGGGAAGTATACTAGAGTATGATCCATATTGGATAGAAATCAAAAATAAATTTTATGTAAATGATTAACTCAAGTTCCCAGACAGTTATGTTTCGAATATGGGTCAATGTGTGCATATGGAGACTCACGATTGCCATGTGTTTATGAAAATGTTAATACTAATTGCATTTCGTGAATTACTTCCAAGTCATGTTTGGCAGACACTTACAGAGTTAAGTTTATTTTTCAAAGACTTGACATCAACTACTCTTAAAGTGGCAGAGATGGAAAGACTTGGAGAAGAGATCTCAATTATTATGTGCAAATTAGAGCGTATTTTTCCTCCAACCTTTTTCGATTCCATGGAATATCTTCTGATACACATGTCGTATGAAACAAAAATAGTAGGACCAGTGCAATACCGATAGATGTATCCGTTTGTGAAATGGCAATAAAAATAATCTTACTTATTATTATGTCAATAGAATTGCTGATTGTATATTATTTATGTGATTATTTTATCATATACCTTCAACATTTAAAGCATAATGTAAAAAATAAGGTAATAATCGAGGGTTCCATTTGTAATACGTATATAGTTGAGGAAGCATCAACATTTTGTTCACATTATTTTAAACCTTATGTGAACACGAGGTTCCAACAAGTTCCTCGTAATAATGATGGTGGGGATATTAAATAGGTTGAAGGAAATCTCAGTATTTTCACACATCTTGGTCGACCATATGGAAGATCAAAGAAAAGAATATTGGAATATAAAGAAATATTGGCAGCTCACACTTATATCTTGTTGAATTGTATTAAGGTTGTACCGTTTCTAAAGTGAGTATTTTTATTTTTTAAATTTCAATATTATTTGTTTCATTCTAAGTCATATTCTTCTAAAACCTATTCTGCCATGTCTTTGTAGCATATACATTGACGAGTTAAAGCAACTGGTGTCCGCAATCACCGAAGCTGGGATTGATGTTGAAATTGATACACATTTTACCGATTTGTTCCAAAGATACATAGGTAACGAATCAATAACCACTGTGATTAATACACACACACACACATTGGTTAAATGTGTGTTACACTGTATGTAAATAATTTTCATTTTATTGGATAGGCACGCGCAACGAACACTCTATCAATAACATCTACATCAGAGATTTAGCAAAAGGCCATCTGAGAACGGTCAACTATTTTAATGTGTATTTCATTAATAAGTATAAATTTCACACTGAATCGCACCGCTCTGGTCTGGCAACGATGAATTGTATAGTTTGTATAAATGGGTCTAGCTACAGTGATAATCCATGCGACTTCTATAGTCGATTGAAGGAAATTTTAGCGATGAAGTACCTTGGTTTATCCACTAAGAGAACCATATTATTCAATTGTGATTAGTATGATCCGATTAATGGGACGAAGGTTCATACACATTATAAGTTGGTGGATGTCAACAAAAGACGCCCATATAGAAAGTATGAACATTATTCTCACACTGCAAGCTTTTCAAGTGTACTACGGTCTTTACTCTGGCGCCAAACGAGACATGAGCGATTGGTTGGCCGTATGCAAGATCAAAGTTTGGTCAACTGTAGATATTCAAAAATTATCAAACAGAACTCTTATCCCATAGACAGCATTCCAAGAAGATATAGTGGAGTATGTGGATGAAAATGAAACAACTATAGAGGCTGATGATGAACTTGGTCATTTGAATGCATCAACTGGGGAAATGATTGATATAGACTCGGTGGATGCTGAACAAGAATCAGATTAACCAATTCTTCAATCAAGCTCAGAAGAGACATAAGAAGATGAAACAATGATTTTTATTAATGATGATGATATGGACTAGTGTTCAACATTTGATGCAGCAGCAGAACTTTGTGTTATAACTTTATGTTGGACTTATTATTTGTTAAATAATTAACTATATGTGCCATTTTAAAAAATATGAACTGTTATTAATGATGATGATGATAGTATTAATTATTACAAAAATAGTATTAATTATTATAAAAATAGTTAAAAAATAACAAGTGATTTAACGATCTAATAATTTGGTCGTTAAATTGAAATATTACCGACCGAATTAATAAACAGTTGGTAAATTTTCAATTACCGCAACACAAAACCAAGTTGCCCACTATTTCTCATTTATCGACCAAATGTAGGTTGGTAAATTGGATATTTTTACAGATCGTATTAATACGATCAGTAAAAACCCTATATTAAAACCCCTTCTTCCTCGATTCAATATTATCTGGGCGCTCTCTCTCTGTAACGTTCTCCATTTTCATGTCTATATACTAAGGTATTTGGGAGCTCTCCCTTTCAAGTTCTAAAGCTAGTAAGTTTCTTTTTTTTTTTTCCTTTGTTCAATTACAATTTTTTTTGGCATGAATCTTTACCTCCCATTTTCGACCTTGACCGGTGTAATCACACGCGTATAACGCAAGCACACGTATCGTTCAAGTAGTATAAAAATATCGATTCCACAAGGATAATTCCTATTGTTGTTATTAATTTTTGATACTATTTATTTATAGGTACTTAATTAAAGGGAGAATGGAATGGTTGCTTTTGGTTGGTTGAATATAGATTTTGCTGAACAAATAAATAAATACAAATACAAAAGAAAATACTAAGGAAAATAAACAAAAGACACAAAATACCTAGGGTTGTGACTCCACACAATATTATTCTAAAGATGAATTGATTCTCTTATATATGTGTAATAAATTAATTTGCTAACCTAGAACACGAAGTTATGCAAAAGTCTCTGTCGATGATCAGATGCAAATACCCAGTGTAACTCAATTAATCATATTCCTATGTTAACCAAGTTATCTGAATTCATTAAGTTCAAGTTCCAATTATGGCTACCCACGCCCAACAGGTATATTTCTATCCTGTAAGGAAATCTATTAAAGGGTTATCTATCCTCAAGGAAGATCGTGAGCTATTGAATCTAAGACTGAAACCTAAAATCTCTTTTCCAAGTTCACTTTAAGTTTACCATATCAATCATATTGGTGATCAGGCAACAAGAAGCATTAAGCTTAAGATTCAATAAACAAACTAAAGATTTACCCATAATATAATTAAATCAATTATTAAGTTTATTAATATTGTGTTTCATCACTTCCCTAGAATAAAAATAAAATGTTGGGGGTTAGGGGATCCACCTTTAGAAATCTCAAATTATTATAATATGAAAATTGCCAGTATTACCCAATTAAGTTGAACCAGCCATAAATGCAGTGTTATTATTTATCCATAAACCAGCCATATAGGCGGTATTAAGGCGGTAACAACTTTTAATCCATATTAAATTACAATTTCCATATTATAAATTAGGTGAGATTAATCTACCTTTACTATTTCTAATTTAGAAATCTCATTATTATAATATATAAATCTGCGTGATAATTACCAACCAGCCATATAGGCGGTATCCTGATTAAGTCAAATTTGTAATTAATTACCAATCGACCAATATGGCGGTATCCAATTTAGTCAGGTCAAAACCAATTTATAAATAATTACCAACTGGCCAATATAGCGGTATCCTCGTTAAGTCAGGTTTTAACTAGTTTATATATTATAATTAAGGGAGATTAATCTAAATTATAAAAGTAAAAAGATTCACCCTTCCCCAGCAGTAAATTAATTACTGAACATAAAAGAAAAGAAAAGAAAAGAAAAGAAATTTATTACAGAAAGTAAAAGTGCATAATTAAAAGTACTAAAAGTAAAAATGTTTAATTTAAATTACAAAAACTTAAACACACAAGATGCAATCCTTAAAGTCCTTACAAAACCCAAGGAATGCATGATTTCAATTATGAAATCGAGCTGAATTTATAGGCGTCAGTAGGCCTTTCGCATCGCGACGTGACACCCTTTGCACGTCGCGACGCACGTAGATCATTGACACGTATCAGATTGGCTTCGTGAGATCGTGACACGTGTCACGCTTATGTCGGCAGCATGTGATGGCGACAAGTGTCCCGACGTACATTAGCGTGATTCTATAAGATGTTGACACGTGACAGGCACATTTTAGTGTCGATGATGATTGTTGGCAGCATGTGATGGTGACATGTGGCACGACGCATGTTAGCATGATCAGTTGTGATGTTGACACGTGGCAGACGTACGTTAGCAGATTCGGCGCACGTTAGCATCGGCGTATTTTTTAGCAAGATCCCTCTGATTGGTCCACGTGTCCCGGCGCACGTTAGCATAGCTGCGGCGCACGTTAGGCGTTGCGACGCGCCAAATGACGATTTTGCACTTTGTTGTCATTTTTCACCATTTTGGCCCCAAATCACCTCCAGTATGTTCTAAAACTTTATTTATCTACAAAATAACACAAAACACATCAAAATATTCACAAAACTCAAGAAATTATACAAAATATTAAGTCAAATGAGTGGGAAATAATGATACATTTACCACTCATCACACCCCCAAACCTAACATTTTGCTAGTCCTCGAGCAAAACACAAAATAAATTAACATAAATAAATTAAGCTAAGCCACTTTCGTAGGGATCACAGTTGTATTTAGCATATACAACAAGCCTTTAAACCCCTACGTGTCCCTAGTGGACGAGTTGTAGTCTCGTGAGGGCTTACATCAACGATACCCACAAACGTTTTACAAAAGTAAAAAGATAGTAAAACTAATGCACACAAAAACAAAAAGACAATAGAAAATAGAATAAAGAAGTTAGTGATTAAACATGTGAAACTTCTAATCCAAGTTAATAGTTGTTTTGTTTCTTTCTAAATTACTGAATAAGTAAATTCTCCGATTATTTTTACCATTCTTCATATACACAGCTAACAAAATATTAATCAACTCATTTTTACCCACAATAGTCACAAGTATAGTTGAAAAGAGAGTAATATTTTTGTCCTAATGTTATATCAAAATTCACACCTTTTTTTTAAGTAATGGAATATTTTTTTCTGATTTTTTTGGTTTTTGATTGATTTTTTATTTATTTATATACAATATCTTCCATATATGTAGCAAGATTTAGGCTAGTGACTCCCAAACCAGTTGGCTTTAGGGCACTAGGTGTTAAGACACCCATACAGACTTAATTACTCAGACATCAGATATATATATATATTTGTAACATCTTTGATCCATGTAGCGAGCGTTGGGCCAGTGGCTCCCAAACCAGTTGGTTTTAGGGCACTAGGTGTTGAAACACCCTTACTGACTTAATAACTCGGATCTCAGACGTTTTTTTTATCCCATCGCTTTTCATAGATGCTTCCTCCAATTAAACTAGAGCACTGAATATTACAAACTTTTCAATTACAGCTCATGTATGTATGTTACCATGTATGTTGATAATATCTGTCAACTGAGCATATGAAGATTCATTTTAATCAGTTTTATGGAGAATTCACAAATTAAATAATTTAAAATCAAATAAACAAAAATTAACTTGTTTCGAAATAGGTTGAGATACGTCTCAGGAGTGGAAACTCCTTACATAACTATCTCTTACACCAATTTCACCCGATTAATCAAATTAAAAACATAAAATATTTTTTTGATTTTTGTAAAAAAATTCATTTTTTTTGTATTTTTTCGAAAATTTTGGACTAAAAATAAAAACAAAATACTGCAACTATTCCCCACCCCCAAACCTAAATGAGACATTGTCCCCAATGCGTTACAAAATAAAAATAAAAAGAAGGGAATAATAGTACCGTGAGTTTTTCAATAGTCCCTGAGGTACCTGCTCGCTTGGTGCCATCTTTTCAATATTTAGATTTTTCACAAATTTTTGACAGTACCTCCCCTAAAAACTGAAAATTTCCCAAATTTCAACTTTTTCAACACCTTACACTGCGCCCCCAAGTCTACGAAATTCTATCCAAATCCACAAATACACAAATTAACAATCCAAAGTTCACAGTTTTACAGATTCACCCAAGAATTTGTACCAATTCAACAGCCCACAAATCAAAATCCTCAAAATCTACAAGTTATTATCACTGCCCAAATTTTTTTTTTTCAAATTCACAACCTCAAATCTCCAATTCATTGTCAAACCACAACAAATTCAACTTAATTCACCGAAGTTTTTAAGCCACAAAATCAATTAAATCACTTTTGTTCACGGTTCTGAAATTTCGAAAATAAGAAGCTAAAATGAAAATCAAGGGAGAAATGAACCAAACCGTGATGGAGAACAGTGAATTTGAGTGATGAAGATGGTGAATCGTTGCCTTGAAGAACCGGATCTGAAAATAGTGGAGGAATGGGTCTCGGTTGAGATGAAATGGGAAAAAACCGAGGGAAATTGATGGAGATGAAAGGGAAAATGAGGCTTTGGTGTTTGTTCGAGTGATTTGGTGGCTGATGAGTGGAAAATATATCAATATTTACCGCCCCTTTTACTTAATATTTTGTTTAGTTTCTCGGGTTTGATGAATGTTTTGATGTGTTTTAGTTTATTTTGCAGATAAAATAATATCGGGTCTCAATGAAATCATTTAGGATGAAATATGGGTCAAATAAGGGCAATTATTGGACTTGATATATTAATTTTGGAGATTGGAAACTTGAAAGGGCGTTTTGACGAAGTGCAGTTTTGGAAATTCCAGTTTTGCGCATCTGTCGTATTTTGGGCATAACTTCTTACTCAGATATCGGATTGAGCTGATTCAAGTGCCAGATTAAAGAAGACTCAAAGATCTACAACTTTCAAAGAGAAAATAGTTTCTAATTCTGAAGATTTCATGAACCATCCAGAAGTGTGTGGAGTGTAATTATTAAAAGTCATTATCAATCATTTTCAAAGCAAAATATTAATTAATAAATAATTAATAAAAATTATCAAATCACCACCAAACAAGATAAGCAATTAGTGGAGCAATTATGGATTTGGTGGAGTAATTAGTGGAGAAATTAATAATGGATTTGGTGGAGAAATTGATTGATGATTTGATGGTGGTAAAATTTTGCCTATAAATACCAAGCCATTTCATTTGTAAAATTCATACTTTCTTCTTTGAAATTCTTAATGAATAAATAAGAAGATTGTATCTAGTTTGTTTATTTTTAGTTTTCAGTAATTAAATTCAGTTTCGCACTTTCATTTCTTTACTTTTCAGTTTTTACTTTCCGCAATTTACTTTTACGCACAGTACTTTTCTTTCTTTAATTTTTCAGTTTTTACTTTTCAGTAATGAGGAGGTAATTTCCCAAGCTAGGGTGAAAGGTAATTCTTTTACTATTACTATTTAGATTAATCTCCCTTAAAAATAATATATTCACTATTTAAAATACTGATTAATAAAGGATACCGCTATATTGGTCGGTTGGCAATTCAATTTAATATGATTTAAACCTGACTAATCAAGGATACCGCCAGATTGGTCGGTTGGTAAATTTATTTTGGTACCGCCTTTTTGGCTGGATTATGGACAAATATTACCGCCTATATGGCTGGTTGGACTTAATTTGACTTAATCAGGATACCGCCAGATTGGTCGGTTGGTAAAATAATTCACAAGTTTATATATTATTTTATGGGAGATATCTAAATTAGTAGTAGTAAAAGTAATTCCTTTTACCTTAGCATTTTATTTTATTGTAATTTACTTTTCAGCTTTTACTTTACCGCAATTACTTTCAAGCATTTTCATTTTATGTCTTTTACTTTTAAGTTTTTATTAGCCCTAGTTATGTGTGGTAACTAAGTTAGTATCTAGGGTTGTGATGAATTTCAATATAACCGGTTTATAAGGGGTTAGATTATAGGTTGGGTAATTTAAAGATTTATTTATTGAGTCTTAAACTTAATACTTTTTCATTAACTGGCCATTAATAAAATTGATCTGGTAAATCTAAAATGAACTAGACATAGGGATTTTAGGTTTCAGCCTTAGACTCAATAGCCCACGATCTTCCTTGAGGATAGATAACCCTTTAATAGATTTCCTTATAGGATATGAATATACCTGTCGGGCGGGGGTAGCCATAATTGGAACTTAAACTTAATGAATCCAGATAATTTGGTTGACATAGACATATGGTTCAATTGGGTTAAACTGGGTATTTGTGTCTGACCATCGACAGAGGCTTACACATAATTTAGTGTTCCAGGTTAATAAATCAATATATTACCCAACTTTAAGATAACCACTTCATCTTTAAAATGATATTGGAAGAAATCACAACCCTAGATAGTTTTTAATATTGAATTTTCTTCAAACCTATTTTCGACAATTTTATTTACTTGCTTTTAAATTTAGAATCGTCACCATTTCAAATCAATCAATCAACTTGTTAGATATTAGTAATCATTTGACCTCATAAAATTAATAGTTTAGATATTAAGTCCTCGTGGGATCGATATTTTTATACTACTTGAACGATACGTGCGCTTGCGTTATACGTGTGTGTTTACGCCGGTCAGTGGCTTATAGTGACTTTGGTTGAGAGATTTGATTGTTGGAAGCTTGGTTTTTTAGAGGAAATTTGGAGAGATTGTCGAAAATTGAAAGAGAAAAGTAAGGGAGATGACCGGCGGCTGCTGGTTTTAGGGCTGCTATCGAATGAGCGTCGCGACTTGCAAGTTGTTCTTGCTTCGCGACACTCAGCTTCTAGAGTTAGGGTTTGTGTTTGGGGCTTCTGTGTCGCGACACGAAAGTTCCTCGTGTCGCGACGCGTGATTTTTTTTTTTTTGGCAAAATCAAGTCTTTCGACGAATAAATTCACTGGGACGCGTCTCAAGAGTTGCCTTCTTACTCAGCCGTCTTTACTTGATTGACTTTTTATCCTCGCGATTTTGTCAAATTTATTCCGAGAAAATCCCGCTTGCACTGGCTTGCCTCACCTTAAAATATTCTGTCTTTATTTTTCCTGCAAAAATAATACGTAAAATTAAAAATTCTACAACATGTATACATAAAATAAAAATAAAAATAAAAATAAAAATTATTGCATGGGTTGCCTCCCTGTTAGCGCTAAATTTTTCGTCTTCAGCTAGACGTGACTGAAATCCATCTGTCAATGAGGTTTCAGCGTCGTCTTGGATGTCCGATTAAAGACAATCATGTGTGCGTTGCTTTTGAAGGGTCTCTTCCAACTGTAAAGTGGCAAAAAGAATTTTGTCTCATTCAGTGCTTGTGCCACCTTTTTAAACTTTGTCGCTCCAGTGGTTCCTGAAAAGAAAGAATGAAAATCAGGAGGTCTCGTATGGTGCTTGACTTTGAATGGAAGTTCAATTCTGTCAAGCTTCTGGGTGATGTCTTTATTTTGTATTTCCCAACACAGTGATGTTTCTCATGAATGTCGATATCTTCAATATGGTTGGTCATTTTCTCCATTTGTCCTGCATCTTGTTCCACCTTTTCTTCACAAATGTACTTTAGAATTTCCTCGTTCAGCTCTTCATCTGTCATCTGTGAAATGCATGCTCCATAAGTGTCAACCTGGGGATGTAAAGATAAGTCTGATTTTAGGTATTCATCCTCTAATATGACTAGCTCAGGTAGATCTTCTTCAAACATTTATGCAATGGAAGCTCCAAGATCTTCATTTTGAGGATACATAATTTCATCCTCAATTGTTGGTGCAGTTGGAACGAACAACTCTACTTCTTGATCTTCGTCAGAGTCCGATGAATAATAAAAATCAAATTGAGACTTTGTTGGTTCGGGCTCCTGAACTGATACCTCCGATTCTTGATACTGCTCAGTCTCGTCCTCTGTTATGATGTCATGATGAATCTCAGGAGATTCGAAGGCTTCTTCAGTTTTATTTGAATTTACTCCGTGAGATATGTGATTCAGGTTATCTGTTAATTGTTTAACTTGATCTGTCATCCTCTGTATAGATGCCGCTTGACTCTGAATTTGTGCATCAAATTGAGCTCCCCGTTCCTCGAGCTAATCTTTGAGCATGTCAATCAATTGATCTTCCTCGGATGGTTCTGGTTCTTGATGAAGATCGTAAATGGATGGTGGATAAGATGGAAAATGTGATGTTCTTCGTACCTTGAATGATTCCGATAATTTTGCCACTCTGAAAGGTATATGCATTGATCGCTCGGGTGGTTACCATCGCATAATTCACATCTCCCCATTGCATTCTGTTGAGCAAATGTAGTATTGTTTGACATCCAGTGATAATTGTTGGGCTGGACAACAGGTCTCAGAAAACTGGATTGTTGCTCCCTAATGTGGGGTGTATCTTCTTCTAGTAAAGCTCGTAATCTTTCAATCTCCCAATAATGTTCCATTTTTTCGACCACCTGAAATGTAAAAGAAGGAAATAAAAATTACAGATAAAAATAAAGAAAATTAGATACAAGTAAATTAGATAGCTTCAAAATTAATAACTCAAGAAAAATAAGTCCCCGACAACGGCGCCAAAAACTTGACCGGTGCAATCACACGCGTATAACGCAAGCGCACACATCGTTCAAGTAGTATAAAAATATCGACCCCATGAGGACTTAATTCCTATTGTTATTATTAATTGTCTATACTATTTATTTACATGTATCTAATTAAAGGGAGAAGGGAATGATTGCTTTTGGTTGGTTGAATGTAGATTTTGCTGAACAAATAAATAAATAAAAATACAAAAGAAAGTACTAAGGAAAATAAACAAAAGACACAAAATACCTAGGGTTGTGACTCCACACAATATTATTCTAAAGATGAATTGATTCTCTTATATATGTGTAATAAATTAATTTGCTAACCTAGAACACGAAGTTATGCAAAAGCCTCTGTCGATGGTTAGATGCAAATACCCAGTGTAACTCAATTAATCATATTCATATGTTAACCAAGTTAACTGAATTCATTAAGTTCAAGTTCCAATTATGGCTACCCACGCCCAACATGTATATTCCTATCATGTAAGGAAATCTATTAAATGATTATCTATCATCAAGGAAGATCGTGAGCTATTGAATCTAAGGCTGAAACCTAAAATCCATTTTCCAAGTTCATTTTAAGTTTACCATATCAATCCTATTGGTGATCAGGCAACAAGAAGCATTAAGCTTAAGATTCAATAACCAAACTAAAGATTTACACATAATATAATTAAATCACTTATTAAGCTTATTAATATTGTGTTTCATCACTTCCCTAGAATAAAAATAAAAAACTGGGGGTTAGGGGATCCACCTTTAGAAATCTCAAATTATTATAATATGGAAATTGCCAGTATTACCCAATTAAGTTGAACCAGCCATAAAGGCAGTGTTATTATTTATCCATAAACCAGCCATATAGGCGGTAATCATCTGTCACCTAAAGACCGTCCTATAAGCGGTGTCACATTATGTTACATAATTAAAACCAGACATTAAGGCGGTAACAACGTTTAATCCATATTAAATTATAATTTCTATCTTATAAATTAGGTGAGATTAATCTACCTTTACTATTTCTAATTTAGAAATCTCCATTATTATAATATATAAATCTGCGTGATAATTACCAACCAGCCATATAGGCGGTATCCTGATTAAGTCAAATTTATAATTAATTACCAACCGACTAATATGGCGGTATCCAATTTAGTCAGGTCAAAACCAATTTATAAATAATTACCAACCGGCCAATATAGCGGTATCCTCGTTAAGTCAGGTTTTAACTAGTTTATATATTATAATTAAGGGAGATTAATCTAAATTATAAAAGTAAAAAGCTTCACCCTTCCCCATCAGTAAATTAATTACTGAACATAAAAGAAAAGAAAATAAAATAAAATAAAATTTATTACATAAAGTAAAAGTGCATAATTAAAAGTACTAAAAGTAAAAATGCTTAATTTAAATTACAAAAACTTAAACACACAAGATGCAATCCTTAAAGTCCTTACAAAACCTAATGAAGGCATGATTTGAATTCTGAAATCGATCTGAATTTATAGGCGTCAGTAGGCCTTCCGCGTCGCGACGTGCGTATATCATTGACACGTATCGGATTGGCTTCGCGAGATCGTGACACATGTCACGCTTATGTCGGTGGCTGAATTATTAGTGTCGACATCATGTGATGGCGACACGTGTCCCAGCGTACATTAACGTGATTCGCTGAGATGTTGACACGTGGCAGGCGCATTTTAGCATCGATGATGATTGTCGGCAGCATGTGATGGTGACACGTGGCACGACCCCATGTTTGTGTGATCAGTTGTGATGTTGACTCGTGGCAGGCACACGTTAGCAGATTCGGCGCACGTTAGCATCAGCGCATTTTAGCAAAATCCCTCTGATTGGTCCACGTGTCCCGGCGCACGTTAGCATAGCTGCGGCGCACGTTAGGCGTCGCAACGCGTGGAGCGCGGCGCGACGCGCCAAATGACGATTTTGCCATTTGCTGTCATTTTTCACTGTTTTGGCCCCAAATCACCTCCAGTATGTCCTGAAACTTTATTTATCTACAAAATAACACAAAACACATCAAAATATTCACAAAACTCAAGAAACTATACAAAATATTAGGTCAAATGAGTGGGAAATAGTGATACATTTACCACTCATCAGACCTATTATCTGATTAAGAAAGAAATTAGTTCCTTTATGTGTGAATAAAACCCTAAAATGATATTATGCTTGATTAATTTTTTTATTATTTTAAATTTTCTTTTGAGGGAGGCACTGTTACAGTGCCTCAAATGGCCCTATAATTGCTTCCATCTCTCTTTGTAATTTTTTCTGGCATTGTCACAACGCTATTTGAGGCACTATTACAATTCCATATGAGACATTGTAATTGCTTCCATCTCTCTTTGTAATTAAAGAGTAGTGAAAGCTGCATATTTCCATCGCCCTTAGGTTTTTGAACTCTCCCAAAAACACATGGATCTTCTGAAAAAAATTGCTAGATGTTGGAATCACCTGTGAAATTTAGAAGTATGATAATTTGCAGTATACATTTTTATGCTAATGTTTGTATTTTTGTGGTTCCATCTGTTGTTTATATTTTTGTTTGTTTGTGTTGTGATTGGTGGTGGGGCCTAAAACGAAGTTTGGAGAGGCACAAGTTGTGCAATACATATGTAGGGTTTATTTGAAGTGTTTGTTTTGTGTAAATAAAAATTTTGGATTATCATAATTACAAAGGAAACTCTGTCGAAATTTCGGTAGATTAAATAACTATGTTGTATATATAGGTTAAAATAAGTAACTGCAGTTGAAAATATATTTCTACAGTTTAAGGTAATTTACGAAATGAGCACTTCAAAATCATCTAAATCTCATTTTCCTCATTGGAAGTTCTGAGGCTCCCAATAAAAAAAAGGGAGAAGAAATAATATTTATGCCGTATAGAATCGGTAAGATAGAAAAAATCAAACGATTTTTTTGAAGTTTACTTCAATTAAACTTAGTTTATTTATGCTTCAAAAAAAAAACTTTCTTTACATATTTTTAATTGAACTATTGAATTGAAATGTGCATTATGATTGTGTTGATGAACTATTGTAATCACATTAATGTTACTAGAAAGTTAGTTTGATTAAAATTAATTAATTTATTCTTATTCTGATTATATTCTTACAGATATGGCTATAAGTACCGGCAAAGGTATTCTCCGTGAGGGTAGATCTACATTTGGTAGGTCTATTGAGACCCATGATAGTGTGGTCGATCCAAGCTCGGAGCAGTCTCAGACTCAGGTACCAGGTCCTGATCAGACTCCACCTGTATAGGAACCGATAACATCGCAACACCATATTGAAATGGATGTCGCATGTAATGCTAGCACTGTAGCATCAATGACATTCAGTATTGGGTCAGGACAACATCATCAGCTCACTCTATGTAATCCATGATAAGTTTCATTCACTATGAACATATTATTATTATTATTATTTAATATATGTATATTTTTTAATATTTGTTTTTCATTTTCAGTGGGCAGATTGAGCAATCCAACATTTGTACACACAAGATGCGTAAGATTTTTGAGGAACAGATGGTTCTAGAGGAAATTTATTAGAAGAAAATTTGCTTAAAGACCAAGAAATTATATTTTGAAGAGTTTAAGGTAAGTACTTAGAAATTTTAATTATTAACTTAATATAAAAGATTTGTAGTTAAAATATATTATTTATAAGTTATTTCAATTATTTTGCTGAAATACTTTTGGTGGGAGGAGACGATTAATGCTATGATGCATACTGCATGGGAGAAGAAGGCGGTGGTTTGGTACAAAGATATGTTGAATGAGATTAAGCAGAAAGTGAATCAACTATATTTCATAGACGATCTGATATGGAATTATTTGAAGCAATACTGGAAATCTCTTGATTTTCATGTACGTTCAGAAACGGCCTCCTGTAACCGATAATATTTCACGATCGAAGGAACGAAAATGGTTAGACATTCGGGAGGCACTGGATCGCATTACGACCATGGTCGTCATCTTGTAAGTATATAAATTACAAAAATAAATATTTCTTTAAATTACTTATTATTTTTTTAAAGTAAATTACCATTTATGTTTGCAAATGGATAGAGAAACAACTGGGTCGTCAGTCCAGTGCCTTTGAGCTATTCGTACATACACACATGAAGAATCACGACGGACACACGTTCGGCGATCAACGATCTCAAGACGTGCATGTAAGGTTTTCATATTTTTATGTTCAATTGTATTTTTTTTTACTTGTATAACTTTAAAAAAATTTGTATTATGGTATAACATGAATTTTATTTCTGTCATAATCACTATACAACTGCCCGAGACCAGCTGCTGCTGACTGAGGAGCCAATAGATGATGACCGACTGTTTATTAAGATTGTCGGAGGGGAAAGGTAGAAGCATGTCTATGGTATGGGCTCCCAGTATGTACTTGAGGCTTGTTCATCATCTTCTTCTACCCGACTTCACAGGCGATAATATAGGAGGAGATCACTATGCTGAGACAACATATGCAGCAACAGCAGGAGCAGATGCAGTAGGAGCAACAACAGATGCGACATGAGCAGATTTGGCAGCAGTAGGAGTATATGCAACAACTGATACATGAGCAGGTCCGACTAACTCTTCAGTTGATCTAGCAGCAGATGCAATTGCCTTTTGGTAGTCCTCATCATCAATCTCATCCTCCTCCTAGTGTGTAGTATAATAGTTGTATTTTTTTATTTTGTTTAATGTATTAAGTATATTAATTTAATTTTATTATTAATTTTTTAATTAATTATTTATAATATTAAATTTGAATTGAAAAAAATAAAAAAAAATAATATAATATAATTATCGACCGATATTTCAGTCGGTAATTATATTACAGCCTGTAATGCTTACCAACATAACATAATTATGGCGGTAATGCTAAGCTCGTAGCGACCAAAATTATAGTCGGTAATAGATATATTTAATGACTAAATAATTTTGGTTGGTAAAATGATGAGTTATTATCGATCAAAATTCTTCTATATAACGATCGATTATTTGTCATATATAGTCGGTAATCGGTCGGCAACAACGCCAATAAAAATAGGTAAGGTCTGTAATCGGTCAGTAATATTAATGACCTAATAAATTTCAGTCGGTATTCGTTTACCGACGGGTCAAATACCGACATAATATTTCAGTCGTACAGCTGTCGGTAATATATTATATCGACTGAAATATAGTTGTTACCAACCGAATATTCAGTCAATAATATACTATTTTCTTATAGTGTAATCTGACTGGGACCACTCTACTGGTATTAGACATTCAACTGGGTATTGAAGATCTATCTTCTTTTTTTTTTCCATTAGTAATTGGGACCTAACACACTCCTCCAATAAAAAAAAAATAAGAATGAGTTTAAACCCTGCTCACATAGGTAAATACACAAATTGAATCAGCATATTTTTTAATATATTTTTCAAATTTTCCATATTTGTTTAGGTTTTGTGTGAAGAAAATAAGGATTCCATTAGAAAAGATGAAAAATAGTGAAAATATTTTTCGATTTAAATGAATTATCATTAAGGTACACAAATATCTTTAATTTATTATATTTTCTTAAATAAGAATAATATTTTTCTATTTATATTAACATTGTTCCTATTCATAATAACATGACTAAAGACTCTTAAATTGTTTAGCATTTTTTATTATAAATAAATAATATTTAGTGATTTTTTTGAAGATATTCAACGATGAATTGTGAAAATTTTTTATTCTTGACCATGCAAAATGTCAATATTATCCTTTCTGAATACCAATTAATTTCCGATTATTTCTAATTATTTGCAAATTGCTTAAATTGCCGTTGAAGCAATTTTCTGTTGATTTTAGATTAAAATGTCCATGATTCACTGTTTCAAATTGCTTTTATATACTCATGCATAAAACTTCATAATATTCATTAAACTTTCTATAATTTATAGGTCGGTATCATCTATCACATTTGTTTATAAATTAGAAACAAATAAGAGTATATGTACCTAATAATCTCATAATTTATAATCATCCATTGATGAAGGAACATCAAATCAAGCCAAAACATGATTGATCAGCATGTTGATTTAATAACTCACAATAAGTTGTCGGCCAGAACATATCGACCTAGAAACTTCAAATGGAATAATTATTCAAAATCAACATAGAATATTAACATATAATATTGTCACATTAATATTTTATGTTACTATATCATGTCGGCTACCAAATTGTGGAGCCATTCATGTGATCTATTACCCTATATACACATGATAACTGGAGCTCCTTTTTTTTTTCCCTTTCAAAAACTGTGGATGCATCATATGCATGAAGCACCCAATTTTAGGGTATTTTTACTTTATGGTTCCAAGGTTAAAATAATTTAAAATAAAAATATGTAAAAGGGGAGTGGCTCTTTTTTTTTTTTTTTTACGTACTATTTTTTCCCCATTTTTACGCATTCCAATAATGAAATTCACTGCCTTCTTATTATGGATGATAAAAAATTCCGAATCTCAATTGAGATTTAAGATCTCATATCATTTGATACAAGATTCATAACTATTTTTTGTACAAAATAAAAAATTAGGTCGGGATTCGAGACGATTTTTCATCCCGAATCCTTTTTTTTTACCTAAAAATCTTGATCGAAATTTAGGATTACGAATCATTCATTCGAAGATTCAGAATAAAAATTGTCCTGATTCAATAACCGATATAAGATTTGAGACAAATTTAAGATTGACTAAAAAAAATTACCAGTTAACACAATTACTACAAGTACTTATTTGTTTTATATGTTGATTAAAAAAGGTAACATTGCCCCTAAAACATTTGAGACAGAAAATTTACATACATTAAATCTTTTAGGATAAAGTTTCTTTCTCTCTTTTTTTTCCCCTTGTAAGGTTCATGATAATAAATATGTGAAATGTGTTGTTGTTAGCTAAAATTTTGTTGAAACAAATATTTTGAAACCTCATTCATATGGGTCGGAGAAGGAATTTAATAAAAATATTTTTCCATCATAAAACTGAAAAATAGGGGTTATAGGCTTGAATTGAAAACAATAACAAAACAGGAAAAAGAATGTTTGACAAATTAAAAAATGAATTATGATTTGTGGGGACATAAAAATATATGAAAAATTAAAAAAAAAAATAAAAAAAAAAAAAGGAAAAAGGAAAAATAAACGATGATACAAGTCAACTATATATATTAGGTTAGGAGAATTAATCTGGTGGTGTTTCAAAACACAAGAAGAAGAAGTACTGTAGACACATATTTAACATTATTAACTAATTAACTATTAAGGCTACAATTGTTATTCCAGAGAATGATTTGTTACTTAACAAGCGGGCAATCCCTTTTATTAATTATTAATGGCAACCAAATTCCACATGCAATTAATGATTTCTAATTATTCCACATTAGCTAGGTCAAAGCATCACTGTAATATTTTACATTTCAATTATATTCATCCTATGAAAATAGAAGAATAAAAGTTATTAGCTTCGTTACTTAACCCTAATAGATGAGAATGACTATAATGTAGTTGATCAAAAATTAATTAGAAATGGTAAAATTGATATTTTACAGTGTTGATAATAAAAAAGTTTCAAAGTTTATCTCTCAAAATTCTCCATAAATAAGTATTCATTTATGCAAAAAAAAAAAAAAGACTAAATATATATCATAAAATTGAGAAAAATAACTAAAATCTAGAAGATTACAAATGAGAAAGGGAAGAAAAGGAATATGTATCTTTTGCAATTCGAAAAATTTTAAAAGTCTGAAATTGGTGTGATTTTGGATGGCCAATTAAATTCATGATAAGACGGATGGATCCGGTACACATCATATAACTTTTGTTTAATTTGGAGGCAACTCTGTTCATGGCTGACGATCTATTGATTAATATATAGGAACTTGATTATGTAATCAATCATCTTTGAGTAATTTAGCATTGCAGCTGTCGGCAATTCGATTTAAAAATAAATGTTACTATTGATAAAAGAAAATCACCCTAGAGAAAAATCGTCCTAGGGCAAAGGAGTAAGGGATGAAGGCAGGTAGGGCGATGAAAAGAAGAGCGATCACCAGATGACACTGCGATTAGAACGACAGAGAAATCAGGACGACCGAAACAGCGATTAGAGCGACAAAGAACTCAGGACGACCGAAACAGCGATTAGGACGAGAAGGGACTCAGGATGACCGAACACATGATGCAGTTGATCCCACGATTACAGCAGTTAGGCAGTTCCTTCCACGATCAGGCAGTTAAGACGCACAACTCAACGGTTGAATGCATGACCCAACAGTTGCAAGGAAGTTATGAGCCGAAACTACCCGAGCGGTTTACAAGTTTCACTATAAATGGCTCACTCATGCGAAGATTAGAGCCCCCGAAAAAATGAAGACTCAAACGAGCATATTTTTATTTTTCATTTCTTAGTTTCATAATCCTTAGGACTGTAACTTGTGTGTTTGCGCCCCTTGGAGGCTTATTCACTTAATCAAACACCCCTTGCTGGGATTTTGTCTCAGGAGGTTTGAACCTTACACGTTGTTATTTATTCAAGCAGAAAATTGCGCAAACAATTTTTGGCGACCATAGTGGGAGAATTGGTGTAAAAAGTGGAAATGCCTCCGAAAAGAAACACTCAAATTGGTTTAAGTACGGAGGAAGGAGGACTGAAGCAAACCAACCAGCCCCATGTTCCAGCCGTAGTGGACCATTTCGAGGGTCTGGCAGACGCTAGTCGATATGAGCCTATGCGAGAGCTCAGCTCTAACGTGGTTCGCGCATTGTTCGGTGAATTCACACAGGATGTTGTCGAGCAGGTTAGGCTTCAAAATACTCATATCATAGATAAGTTTACTTCAACTAGTGACTCACATTATGAAAATATGGCCAAACACATAAGCTCATTAAATGAGTTAATGGCCAAATATGTAAACGGGGGGACAACCCTACCGTGGACGACACCTCTTTCTGCACTAAGCAGTCAGGAGGTTGGCCCGAGTAATATTCCTCTGCAAGGGGTCACTGTCCCTACGACCTCCAGAGAGGGAATAAGTCCTGGGGGCAATGGCCTACATCTAAGGCCAAACCTACACCAAGGGACAAATATGGTACAACATGAAGTTGTGTTGCCCCAAGGTCTCCAAACTTCTCAGGGACAGAACCACGACTATGTCCCACTTGTGAGAGGACTGCAACCGCCACCCATATCAATTCCATTTAATGGAAATGATATGTTGAGAGAACAGATGGTCGAGATCCTTCAAAATCAATTCGGTCTGGGAGTACGGCCAATTCGGCTAAGGTATCAGAAACCATATCCGGATTGGATCGATATGGCGTATCCGTGGCCTAGAAATTACAAAATACCAGATTTTTCTCTGTTTATAGGGTCTGGGGAAGTTTCTACCATGGAACACATAGGGCGATTTACCATTCAGTGTGGAGAAGTCACTGATTTCCATAAGTTGAGGTCATTCCACGGCTCACTGTCAGGAGTAGCTTTCTCATGGTATGTCAGCTTGCCACCCAACTCGGTAGAGAATTGGTAACAAATGGAACAGTTGTTCCATGCGTAATTCTACAAGGCCGAATCTGAAGTGGCCTTGGTCGACATGGCAAACCTGAGACAGTTACCAGGAGAATGAGCTGAGACATTCTTACAAAGGTTCAAAGTGGCTCGAAGCCGATCTTACGTGCCTTTGCCAGAGAAAGAATTTGTGAGAATCGCCCAAAACTGTCTCAATTTCGATCTGAAAAAGAAATTTCAAGATCGCGAATTTTGGGATCTCCCCCAACACACCACTAGTGTGGTGCGTTATGAACAGTTATTAAGAGATGAGGAACAAATGAAAAATTCCAGCAAATGAGCTTATTACAGGAACATCAATTATGAAATAAGCGAAATGGACATCAAATCGGCCGATGTATGTTTGGCCGAATTGGTTAAAGGGAAACCGTACGTTTGCAAGGCGTGGGCTGAACCCCAAGCCAAAGAAAAGAACGACAAAAAGAGTAGAAACTTTTCGTTCGATATCACGAAAGTCGATGCCATATTCGATCAATTATATAAAGACAAGCAAATTAGTTTGAGCGACCGCCACACATTGCCAAGCGCTGAGCAAATCGGTGGGAAAAAATATTGTAAGTGGCATAATGCATGGTCCCATTCAACTAATGATTGTCTCGTTTTTCGGAATGTTTTGCAGGATGCCATATAATCTGGATGAATAACGTTCGAAAAAAAGATGGCGGTGGACGACAACCCTTTTCCAAAGCCGATAGAATTAAACATTATCGATTCAGACCTTACCAAAATGAACTTGCCAAAGTTCAAGTTGGTCCTGGATGAAGATCAGGACTGTCATCGTCCGAGCGCTCTGGAAAGGATCGAAACACCCTAAGAAGGGAAAGATCGGCGAAATCTGTGTGCATGGTGCAAGAACAGTGTAGAGTGGATGAGAGAGTTGGAAGATACATGTGAAAGGCCAGTAAAGAAGGAGCCAGTAGCATGGCAACCGAGAACCTTCGCGCCGAGGTTCTACGATGAGAATTCAAACCTCGTCCAAAACATAAAGACGTTTAGGCCAAAAATTCATCGGCCCAACGTATGGCATTCATATTGGAAGCCATCTTCGGGGCAGCGTCTGGGAAGGAACTACCCTCCTGTGGACGAAATGACAAGGTCGCAACTGAGGCGACACCGGAGAAATTATGGTCGTATGATGCGCCGACAAGGTGAAATGACGGTCACCACAGGCCGTAGTTCTTATGCACATGAGGAACCAGATGTAAGTGGTAAAGAGAGCGACGACAAAAAGGGACAACAACGAACTGGGAGGAGCGTACCAAGTTTGATAGACGAAAACGGGACTAAACAGATGACGAAGAACCCCCTATTGTCATTCAGTTCGGCAGTATGCCACCGGTTGTGGCTAACCATTACTTGTTGTCCGAAAAATTCAAGGGGGACAACAGTGGGGGAGCTGGAAATAACGAAGATGTTTATGAGGGTGATGAAACAGAATTTGCAGCGCTCTCGATAACAGATAGAAGGGCTTCATACGAGGAAATGACTGACATAGAAGAAGAAATAGACATCATGACCGAAGCATGAAGAATGGGAATATTACAGAATCGGCTTCTCAAAGAATTATATGAGGCCGGAAACCCTATAGTCAGAACATTAGGAGAAGACTTGGGACGATCCTCATACCTCGTCCTATACGGAACACCCAAAGTAAAGCGGACCATTAACAAGGCGGAAAAGCAAAGACTGGTCATCAATAATGTCTCTCACAATACGCCGGTCACTTTACCACAGTCTAGATGCGACATGGAGGGAGAACTACCTCGGGCCAATGCTGAGAACGAACCAACAATGGAGGTAGGCCTATCAGGGAAAGTGATATTCCCAAAACCACCACCATAAATGACTAAACACATGCGGCCATTGTATGTAAAAGCAAAGGCCAACGGGATACCCATCACCAAAGTGTTGATTGACAATGGATCAGCCATCAATGCAATCCATGTTAGGATGCTAGGGCGTTTAGCAAAGTCAGAAGACGACCTCATCCATACAGAAGTGGTGCTTACAAGTTTCAATGGAGGCGCAACGACGGCCAAATGGGTTGTCCCACTAGACTTGAAAATGGGAAGTACTATGAAAACAGTAGTGTTCTTCGTTATAGATGGGCCGACCACATATAACATGCTCCTAGGACGAGATTGGATACACGGAAGCCGATGCATTCCTTTATCTCTTCATCAGTGCCTAGTTTTATGGAACCAGAGAGACGAAGTGGAAATAGTACACGCCGACAATAAGCCTTTCGCTGCAGAGACAAATTCGGCCGAATACTTCATGTACGAAGGAAATTAAGGGCCGACCAGAGTTCTGAATGAAGGGGAAAATTAGGCCATTGTGGCTCAAAATGAGGAGCCATACCCCGCAGTTCTGCTAAACGATTTGTTCGCGTAAACAAGGCCAACCACAGTGGTGTTTGGAGAGCCAACGCACAACAATTTAAATGAAGAGCAGACAAAGTAAAGAACAAACCGCACTCGCGGCCACCAGGGCTAATCTAATGGCCTATGTAACGGAACGAGAAAATGAGGCCGAAGCTCAGGCCGTAATTTCGGCCTTAAAGGATAAATTGTTAGCACACCAGACATAATAAGAGAGGCATGCGGGGTAGATTGTTTGATGGAAGGAAGTCACAAGAGCGAACAACCACTGGTAGAAGAAGAATACGCTCTGAACGGACGGCATAAGGCGAGCGTCTCGAGGGGACATGATGTATTGGATGAGGTCAATCTGGGGAGCGAGGACGATAGACGCATCACTTACATCAGCAAGGAACTAGAGGCCCAAATACGTGAAAAACTGATCCATTTGTTACAAAGATATAAAGATTGTTTTGCTTGGGACTACAATGAAATGCATGGTTTAGATAGAACGTTAGTAGAGCATAGGTTGCAAATCATGTCGAGCCATAGACCATATAAACAACCTCCCCGGAGGTTTGTACCCAATGTCATGCCTGACATTAAGAAAGAGGTTAAACGCCTTTTGGAGGCGAAATTCATTAGGACGACCAGATACGTAGAATGGTTGTCAAATATCGTCCATGTCATGAAAAAGAATGGAAAGCTAATAATATGCATAGACTTTAGGAATTTAAACTTCACAACACCAAAAGATCAATACCCTATGCCGACAATAGATTCCCTAGTAGACTCCACAGCAGGGTATCAGGTGTACTCTTTTATGGATGGGTATGCAGGTTATAATCAGATCTACATCGCCGAAAGCGATATACATAAAATGGCTTTTAGGTGCCCAGGGTCTTTAGGATGTTATGAGTGGGTGGTGATGCCGTTCGGTCTAAAAAATGCTGGGGCTACTTACCAGCGAGCCATGAATCTAATTTTCCATGACATGATCAGTAAATTCGTAGAAGTCTATGTAGACGATATAGTGGCTAAGTCTGTGACCATGGACGGACATTTTAGCCACTTGGCAATGGCTTTTGAGCGAATGAGGAAATTTAAATTGAAGTTAAACCCTGCCAAGTGTGCTTTTGGGGTGAGTGCAGGAAATTTCCTGGGTTTTCTAGTACACCAACGAGGAACTGAGATTGATACCAATAAATTTCGGGCAATCACTGAAGCCAAACTACCCCGAAATAAGAAAGAGTTGCAAAGATTTCTAGGGCAAATTAATTTCTTAAGAAGATTTATCTCTAATTGTGCAGGAAAAACTAAAGTGTTATCGTCTCTGTTGAGGCTAAAGGATAAGGACGAGTCCGTCTGGACCGAAGAACATCAAAAGGCTTTCGAGAGACTGAAGAAATATTTGTCACAGCCGCCAGTGATGGTACCCCCTGTGCCAGGACGGCCAATGAAGTTATACATATCAGCCGATGAGCAGTCTATAGCTGGGATGATCGCGCAAGACGATGACATGGACGTCAAAAGAGCCATCTATTACATCAGCAAACAATTTCTGAAATATGAATGTAATTATTCTCCAATTTAGAAATTGTGTTTGGCTTTATATTTTACATGTACTAAATTACGAGCCTACATTAGGTCGACTATAGTGTACTTAATTACTAAAGTTAATATTATAAAGTACATGTTCTCTCGTCTTATTTTGTACCAAAGAGTTGGTTTCTGGTCATTATCATTGTCAGAATTCGACATACGGCATGAACCTCAAAAGGATGTAAAAAATCAGGCCTTGATAGATTTCTTAGCCGATCACCCATGTTTAATTACCATTAGAGAAATGGAAATGGAATTAGATGAATGCAGCTTAAAACCATGGACGATGTATTTTGATGGATCTAGCACGATGAAATGAGCAGAGATATGAATAGTTTTAGTCAGTCCATTGGGAGAATCATTCATTTTCATAATCAAGTTGGACGAATATTGCACCAACAACCAAGCAGAGTATGAGGCCTTGATATTGGGTTGGAATTACTCCTCAATATGGGAGTAACACACGTGTCCATTAGAGGAGACTAGCAACTAGTAATCCAACAGGTAACATGAGCCTTTAAATGCCAGAGCTCATCAGTCATGGCACTATCAGATGTAGCCAAAGAGCTTCTAGATCAATTTGACTATGCGGAGCTAGAACACGTTCCAAGAACGAAGAACGAAGTGGCCAACAATTTAACCCAAACAGCTTCAGGGTATAAACAGACAAGCATAGACGGCGTATATAGTAGCGAAGAGGTCAAGTCAGCCCTGATGAGAAGAAAGAGGGTGACAGATGTCATGACCATTGAGGTCCAAGACGGGGACGATTAGAGATGAGAGATCAAAGAATTTTTAAGACAACCCGAAAATGGGAAAGATTGAAGGCTGAAACTCAAAGCCTTGAATTACGTGGTGTCAGAAGATGTGTTATATAAAAAACGCCAAGAAGATCTGTTGTTGAAATGCGTGGGGCCATCAGAATCCAAAACTATTATGGCCGAAATACACGAGGGTGTTTGTGGAGCTCACCAGGCCGAAATAAAGATGAGGTGGCTGATCATACGGAGCAGATATTATTGGCCGAAAATGGGAGAGCCGTGCATATCGTATGCCACGAGGTGCGTCGTTTGTCAAAAGCATGGGCCCATTCAGAGAGCACCAGCAACCGAAATGGTCCTTATCACTAAACCATGGCCGTTCATAGGATAGGCGATAGATTTGATAAGAAAAATCTATCCTACATCTAACAAGAGACACACCTTCATTATCGTTGCCACAGATTTCTTTACCAAATGGGTAGAAGCAATTCCGGTAGTAGAGATCTCTCAAGAGCAAATTATCAAGTTTATAAAAGAGCACACCATTCACCGATTCGGTATACCACAAACAATAATGATGGATCATGGTACTTCGTTAAATGGCGAGAAGGTAAAAGGCTTCCTGGCCGAATACGGGATCCGGCTAGTGAACACTACTCCATATTACCCCCAGTCAAATGGCCAGGCAGAATCGTCCAATAAAACCCTTAAAGGATTGATTCATAAAATGGTAACGGAAAATTCCAGGAAATGAGACGAATGTTTGAGTCAGACTTTATGGGCGTATAGGATGTCACCGCGAACGAGTACCTCGGTCACGCCATTTCAATTAGTATATGGTCAAGAGGCCGTACTACCAGTTGAAACTAATGTTGAATCCATCATGGTGATGTTGCAAAAAGAATTGACAAATGAGGACTACAGCGAAGCAATGATCCAAAATTTGTTGGAATTGGACGATATTAAATGCGATGTCATGAATCGTCTGGAAGCACAAAAGAAAAAAAATGGCCAAGGGATATAATCAGAAAGTCATGGCTAAATTGTTCAGAAAAGGCGAATTAGTGTGGAAAACTATATTGCCACTTGATGCCAAAGATCCGGCGTATAGAAAATGGTCGCTTAATTGGGAAGGCCCTTTCGAGGTAAAAAAACGTGATGCCAAACGGGGCCTATCATTTAAGGAATTTGAATGGAAAAGTGCATGTTAGAGCGATAAACGGTAAATACTTGAAAAAATATGTGCCCTCATTATGGGAGCACGAGAACGTAATGTCTTTGCAATAAGGACAAAGCTGAGAAATATGAGAACACAGGACGAAAACGTCCTCAAAAGTACAACGCCTGGCATTATAAGAGTACGAGAACGTAATGTCTTTGCAATAAGGATAAAGCTGAGAAATATGAGAACACAGGACGAAAACATCCTCAAAATTATAACGCATTGACGATGAAACGTCCTATATTATTACATAATTATTGGCCGACCGAAGATCGCTGAAGCTCGTCAGGTGAATCCTTCAAAAGCGAGAACTTATTCCCTAGGTTCTGCCACTCTCTTAGCATCCCAGCATCGGTTTTTCACTAGATCGGCCAAGCCCTTCTCAAAACCAACTCGGGCCAGGGCAGAAGTGATTTTGGGAAACTCAACAGTTTATCTAGCCACTCATTTGGCAACCGACAGAGGCCTAAAATCTATGATTTTCCTTTACATGTGTCAACACGAGTCGTTCCCCGGAAGCATCGTCCAGGCTGTCACCATTATTGTTGCGTGTGGCAGAGGAGAAAGCAGAGTTGATGTGACAAAACCATCAGGTTGTAGGCTTACTTTTGGTAGATTCAGGCCTAGGGCAGAGAACCCGTCAATCGGTCAGGTAGCACATGGGAAACATTACAAATGAGAACAATATCATGTTTTGGAAGTATATAAAGGGGAGGGTTAAAGAAGATGCTCTGAATAACAGCTTGTAAACAATAGAAAAATAACGATTGTAACCTCTTTCAACTGCTCGGCCATAGGCCAACCCTACTCAAAACATCTTGGTTTGGTCTCCCATAACTAAACAAATCATTATTTAATGAGGATTTGTCCCAGAAATGGCATTCCTATATTGCCCCCTGAGACGAAAATCAGCCGTCAATATTTGGCACCGTCTAGGAGGAACTGACGAAAAGCAACTTCCATAGTAAGACGATAGTGGGAGGTATAGACCGTAGGTTGGTGAATAGTTTAATAGCAGAATGGATGGAAGAGGGAAGGAACGGAAGGAGCAGAGCAGAGCCGGAAAAAGAAAAGATCTGTATGGAAAAGGGGCTGTCGGAAACAAAAGTTTTTCTTTAATGAGTTGTGAAATGGAATGTAAGAAGGTTAGCCAACGGCCATCCATACGGGTTGAGTTGTGAAATTGAATGTAATGGTGTGGATGGGTTACGTCCGTTGGCAGCGGCTGACCGAGTTCCTCTGTGGGAAGGTATTGCACCCCCCGGTCTCGCATATTACCTGTACTGAAAGATCGGTCGGGTAGCTAGCTAGCCGAGGGCGAGAAGGAATGCCCATCGGGCCAATCCTCAATTAGTGCAGTGGCCTCCCCCTGAACAATAAGAAAGAGCGCCAGTCCTCAATTAGGGCAGCCGAACGAGAAGAAAGAGCGCCAGTCTTCATTGAGTGCAGCCGAACGAGAAGAAAGAGCTGGGAAGTGAAGAAGAAATTATAAAGTTGCCCTAGACATGTGTCGTAACGCGAGGACTTGTAGGCCGACGTCTATCACCCTGATATGAAGAAATTCACCTCGATTTCATTTCCAATTCAATCAAGGTGAATTTGGGGGACAGTTGTTGACAAAATGAAATCACCCTTGAGAGAAATCGCCATAGGGCGAAGGAGTAAGGGACAAAGGCAAGCAGGGCGATGAAAAGAAGAGCAATCACCAGACGACACAGCGATTAGAACGACAAAGGAATCAGGACGACCGAAATAGCGATTAGAGCGACAAAGAACTCGGGACGACCGAAACAACGATTAGGACGAGAAGAGACTCAGGATGACCGAACACATGATGCAGTTGATCCCATGATTACAGCAGTTATGCAGTTCCTTCCACGATCAGGCAGTTAAGACGCACAACTCAACGGTTGAAGGCATGACCCAGCAGTTGCAAGGAAGTTATGAGCCGAAACCGCCCGAGTGGTTTACAAGTTTCACTATAAAAGGCTCACTCATGCGAAGATTAGAGCCCCCGAAAAAATGAAGACTCAAACGAGCATATTTTTATTTTTCATTTCTTAGTTTCATAATCCTTAGGACTGTAACTTGTGTGCTTACGCCCCTTGAAGGCTTATTCACTTAATCAAACACCTCTTGCTGTGACTTTGTCTCAGGAGGTTTAAACCTTACACGTTGTTTTTTTCTTCAGGCAGAAAATTGCGCAAATAATTACGCTAACGAGTATCCTTAAAGCATTCGTTAAAATACATTTAAGAAAAATTTTGACATTATTTTTATAACAAGTATCCTTATAAGTGATTTCTTTTTTGAATCGTCAAACACAAAATCAAACCCTATAACTTACATAGTGTTGAGGAAAATATCCCACATCGGCTTGAGATAAACAATTAAACTCAAAATATAAACATTGGACAACTTTCAACTCTCAAGCTGGTTTTTGGGTTGAGTTAGGCCCACGAATTTCAATATGATATCAGAGTCATACTCATGCACGGGTGGGCCCACACTACCTGTCCACGTGACATGAATCAGGCAAAAGACCGGTTTGCATGTGAGGGGGAGTGTTGAGGAAAATATCTCACATCGGCTGAGATAAACAATTAAACTCAAAATATAAATATTGGACAACCCTCAACTCTCAAGCTGATTTTTGGGTTGAGTTAGGCCCACAAATTTCAATACATAATTATGTGGAGGTTCTAATTATAAGAGTTCCGACTATTATGAATGAGTTCGCTTGGAGGTGTCCCAATAAAGAAGTTTCGGAGTTATGGAGAAGTTGTTTAGTGCGGACGTGAAGAATCCAGGTGATTAAGGTCAAAGTTTGTAGAGTTTGTAAAGGTTTTGCCTAAGTGTAAAGCATGACTGTTAGTACTTCTTTACAAGTTAATTAATTAACTCATGTATTACCTACGAAAGACACTTACACTCATTAGTTATAGAGAAAGATAAATAATAATAATAAATAAATACTATACCCAAGAAAGTACATAGATATTCTAGAAATCATTATAAATTTAAGATTATATAAAAATAATACCGAATAACTTATTGAATCACTAAGAACTCATTTAAGAGTGTTTTAAATTACGATAGATGTATTTTCTCAAATTTAAAATTACTTAAAATCTCTTAATAATATGGTCAAAAGCGCGACAATAAGTAACACTCTCAAACTAGCCTAAGTGTACATCTTGTGACAATAAATAGAAGTATTTATTAATTAGGTAAAAAAAAATAATCAAAATTTTATTCTTGAATTTGATTCAGGAATTTAATTATTGGTTTAGTTTAAGTGATCATGTACTCACCAACTGAGATGCTAATTAACTCAGGTGATAAAATATTTTGAATGAAAATAAAAGATTTAGGGTTTGAATTCCACTTATATAAGTGAGGTCCTAGAAATTGGGTTACCATGATATTATAACTAAAATAAAAAGCTCACCAAGGGAGTTTTTACTATCTTGTCTAGTAATATCCCTGCAAATGTTATAATATTTGATAAACAATGGACAGTGGCAAGACCTATATAATGTTGTATATTATTTCTTATACTAGTGAGCGAAAGTAACTTTTTTCACAAGCACAAAATTCTTATTCTATTAAGCAAAAGTAAAACTTTTGAAAAGTTTAAAAAAAAAAAAAAAAAAAAATTATGATGTAGACTAGAATTAGGCACAAAATAGTCCTAAATGTCTTCTTGTCTTAACAATCGGTGATTAAAGGTTACTTATATGGGGGAAATAATGCAACCTTTATCACTTTATTTGAATTAGAGTCCAATTACATATAATGAATGTCGGAGCTCTTTAAGAAAACATCTTTTTACATTGAGACCATTGATGTCCAAATTAAGACTTTTAAAGTGATAATAATTGCTAGTGGGAATCAATTTCCCTATTTACAAGAGTTAAAAATATGCTTAAAGAGGATTATATTACCTAACACTTGTGTTAATTGTTGGATCATTTGGAAACAATGGCATCTTTTGCTTTTTGACATTGTGTGGCTACATGGTGACATGAGTTATAAGTTAAAAGTTAGAAGTTAGAAGTTGACAACATTAATTATTAACTGATTAGATTAAGTGAATGTTTGGTATGACTTTTAGCAGATGTAAAATAACTTTTTTCATGGCAAAGTTCTTTTCAAATATTTGGTTGTATTTTAAGTAAAGTTTTTAATGATTAAAAAAAAAAAATTATTTTGCCTCTATTAGTAAAAACTTAAAATTTTGGCTTTTAGAAGTAGAGTTTGTAAAAAAAAAAATTTTAAAAATTAAATTATCTATAATACATTTATTTAATTAAAAATATTATTTCATTTTTTTCTTAACACAACTTTAAAAGCCTTGTCCAATAAATTTATAATTTTTAATAAAAAACTTTCATTAACAACCAATTACCTAATTTTTTTTTAATCAAAAACTCTATTTTTAAAAGGTTACTCTCCGCTTAAAGAAGTCATATTTAAAAAATTATACTAATCAGACTCTAATATGATTTCCATTAACATTTTTTTTAAGTAAGGATAACAAAAAATCTTAAATCTTATTTAAGATTTGGAATATTATGTCGTTCGATATAAGATTTGGAATACTTTTTTATTTAAGAAAAAAAAACACGTTATTATCTTGAATCCATAATTGAGATACAAATTTTAACACATCCCAACGGATTATCATCTCTACTTTTGAGATGGGAACTAATGGTAATATCTATTCATTGAATAATTATCACAAAAGCACACGAGGGCATTTTGGACCAAGAAATCGAGTTTGCATCATTATTAAGTTGATTTAAGAGTTTGTAGTAAATTTTTAATAATAATTATATTAATATATTTTATATTGTAATTTTATGAAAAATAAATAAGCAAATCAATGCGTCCCTTTATTATGGTCTAGATATAGATTAATCCACACGGCATGATTAATTTGAAATTTGCTGTTTCAAATGTAAATGAATGTAAGATTCTAAATTCTACGTACCCAAATCACGTCCCTTGAAGACATATTATACTTAATTAATAATTGAAAATATCAATAATATTTTCCACAAAAGAGGATTAAACAAATTTTAGACATATTTTAAGTAAAATATTTGAAAATCATGAAAATCAATATATTTAAATATTTTTCAATTAATATATATTTAAAACAATTTGAAATATTTATTTGTAAGTTCTTTTTTTTTTAATATTTAATTGCAAGTACTAAATTTACATAAATACACACTTACATGCAAACAATGGTATAGTTTACTTCAATTAATTTCTTCTGAAAAAACAAAACAAAATCACTACGTACGTACCTCTCTATATATACAGTATATAAATATACTATTGTTACTAATATGATCTTATTATGCTATATTAACAACATACAATAATCTCAATATTTTACTCCAAAAAAAATCAATCAATTATTAAGAACATGGTATACATTTTTATAAATGGGGTCCTATTTAAGGTGAAAATTAAATAAAAATAAAATGGCTGAAAAATATATGGACATGTAACATGTTGATGGGCGATCTTTGAAATATTGGGAAATATTTAGGGTCATATTTGTCAATAAAAAAATGTCCATGTCCTGCTCTGGCTTAGGATAATTTGAGCTAGGAAAATGAGTGACATTAATATATGATGATATTGACAATCAACAAAAATATAATATTAATAATATTTAGGGAAATTATATTCGGTCCACTCTAAATTAGGCTAAAGTTCGAAAATATTATAATATTTTTTTTTTACTTTATCACTTTTCATTAGATATTGTAAAAGTATGTATTTTAAATTCGAAATTACAAAAGTGCATCATATCCCTCTGAAAATGTATAAAAATTATCAACTTTCACCTTAAACAGGTGGAAATTGATACACTTTTGAAACTATAAATAGAAAAATGATAAGTCAAAAATATTATGATATTTAAGAACTTTTATCTAATTTAGGATGGACCGATGGACAATGGATAATTTCCCCAATATTAGTTGATAACCATTTATATCACATTAGTTTAATAATTAATGATAAATGTTTATTTAAACAACATTATAATAAATTTACGCTCTAAGTTACTTCAAACTAGTCACTGTATTTTCGGAATGAATCTCATAATTGTTGAGAGGGTTGCCTAAAAACAATATATAAAGCGTATTTAATAAAATTTACATCTAAGTCAGATCGTTAAGATTGCTGTTTATATTTATTGTATATAGAATTTTAAAACCATAATTATTGATTAATTTCGAACGGGTGCATTAAACAATATAAGATATCGCAATGTGATACACAATTAATTATAAATTAAAAAGATCCTCTAATTAGAAATTTGTTGGGACCCTTAAAAACAATAAGGTTTTATAGAAAAACTAAAGAAACTCGTGAAAAAAAAAAAAAAAAAAAGTTTTTGGTTGTAATCCTATGACATACATAGACTCATTTCAATTTAAATAAACCAGTTTGATGGGTCTCGGAATTTATTTTAACTAATAATTAAAAAAATTATTCAGTTTCTGGGAATGGTTACCGTACATACCTATGTCTATTATCACATATATTTGTGCTAACAACTCAGTTGTAATATAAGATTGAAATTTCTTTTTATAACTTATGATCTTAAAATCGAATTTTTATATATATATTTGTTGGAAACGTTGGAAACCCCGCCGCCAAACTATCTCTTTCGGACTTAAGCGGAGTAGGTAAAACTATCGGCTGTTACAGGCTCTTACAAAAAACGCACTGATTGTATTCGAACACAGGACCCCAAGATGAGATCCTGAGCCCTACACCACCAAGTCACGCCATTTGAAGACTTAATATCGAATATGCTCATGAAAATTGAGGCATTGTTTTATTATGTGTGTGTGTATATATATATATATATATATATTATGGTACAAATGCCCACACAAAATTTTTGTGCAAACACTACGTCGCGTAAAATTTTTTAAAAATATTTACACGATAAAATATTAGTACTTTATCTTATATCAGCACGAACAAACAAGCGGGCATCAGCTTTAGAGAAAATTTATATATATAGGAGACTTTTCAATGAGGACCAAATTAAAAGGAAAAAATAATACATATTTCAATATAAAATTACTTATTTTTAATATAATATTGAAATATATATATATATATATAAAATATTTTATGGTTTTGTTTGGTCGTTGATAGAATATAAATTTGAACTATATATGATAAAGATTGTTCTAGTATGATATAAGTTTTATAATTATTATAGAGATCACTGTTAATGATGATTGTTTTGAATAATTGATGTCATCCTCAAGGAATTAGCTTCCCTGATCAATTAATATTTTTCATGCTGTATTGCTCTAAAAATAAGTATATAATAATAAGTAGTGATTCGGGGCTCCACTAGCACCGAATATTTCTTCCAATTATTCAAATTATAAAAGTATTTGGTTTCTTTGTGTAGCTTAAACTTAAACAATTATAGATCATTGGACAAGCATTTGATTCTGTATTTTCATTTAATTCAAGATATATTCTCTTCATTCACATATACTTTATTGGTGTTGGCTACATTTAAGGAAATATCAAGAGTCATTGCATACGAATTCACAAAAATATAAAAAAAAAATAAAAAAAAATCATACCATAAAACTGTTACTTAATACGAGTCAAATGTTGAGTTTTAGTTCATACGGGGCGTGGCTTGGTGGTTTAGGACTCAAGATTTGATCTTAAGGTCCTAAATTCGAATCCAGAGAGTGCGTTTCTTGTCAGAATATGAGACAGTCAGAGGTTTTACCTGCTCCACTTAAACCCGGAAGAGATGGTTTGGCGGCGGGATTTCCATCGATTCCAAATAAATAAATAAATATTGAGTTTTAATTATTGATTAATCTCAGATGTATTAATTAGAGGTGGATAAAAAAATAAATGAAATTGAAAAATTGAATCTAACTATAAAACCTGAA
Source organism: Zanthoxylum bungeanum (assembly GCA_019454045.1). Lineage (NCBI taxonomy): Eukaryota > Viridiplantae > Streptophyta > Magnoliopsida > Sapindales > Rutaceae > Zanthoxylum > Zanthoxylum bungeanum. Next base: position 95,851 of record SKCR01036780.1, read on the forward strand.
TTGAAATGATAATTTTCTTAGTTTAAGAAAATGTGTTTTTGTTTTTAATTTTTATTTTCTTACACTTTAAATAATTTAAATAATAATTTTATCTTATGATGAAAAATTCTCATTTGTATATTTGGTGATGATTAAAAAAGTTACAATATAATTTTTTTTTTCTAAATAAATGATATATTAAATTAGTGTTACAGATTTTTTAAGTTTAAGTTTTTATTGTTATTGTTAGAAAATTGAAAAAACCGAATTAAACTGAACATAACCAATAATTAAAAATAATTATATTTTTTTTGAAAAAAGAAAAACGAAATAATTATATTTACTAATTTATTTTTAATTATATTGAATCAAACATTGTCCACCACTAGTATTAACCAGGGTGGAGCTAGAGATTAAAATCTAAAAGAACCAAATTATAATAAATAATAAATTTAGGGGGTCAGATAATAAAAAGGTTGAAAAGTAAAGGCTAAAACAAAACAAAAACCCTGAAAAAAAAAAAGAAGTAAATTGAGCCCCATGATGTTAGGGGTGGCAAAACGAATCAACGAATCGAATTTGTATCGAATCCTAAACGAATCGAATCAAAATGTGATGGATTCGTATTCGATTCGTTTATTAAACGAATCCTAATATCAGGAATCGTATTCGATTCGTTTATTAAACGAATCGAATACGAATATTCGTTTAGTCAATGATATTATTTAATAAAATAATTTGCCACACTTGATTTACATTAATTCTTCATAAATATATACATATGAAATATGTAATTAATATATTTACTAAAAATACATCACCAAATATCGAAAATATTACTTTTTCTACGATAATTAATTATAATTTCTTGAATCTTAATTGAAAATTAACAAGAACTAGTAAATAAAAATAATAAAACGAATCCTAAACGAATCAATAAGCTTAAATTCGTATTCGATTCGTTTAATAAACGAATCGAATCTAATTGACATATTTATTAAACGAATCCATTTTTTCAAACCCGTATTCACTTTAAAGCGAATCGAATCGAACTAATAAACGAATCCTGACTCAATCTGCCACCATATATAGATGTATACATATTTACGTAATGTATAGTAATTTTTTTTCCTCTTGGATATAATACGGTGTTTAGTTAAAAAGTAACCAATAACTTTGTGATAATTCAAATCTTGTGCATGGTATAACATAATCCTTCGTACAATCGTGGCATTTCTTTTTCTATTTTCTAATTTTTTTAGGCATATAGATTTGGCGTTTCTAGGTCCATATATTTCGATAATTTTGAAATTATTATTATTGTAATAGTGTTGATGTAATTTATATATTAATGAAAGTATTAATTAATAAAAGGCATCATAAGGGTGTAAATATACCATCATTTCAGTTGGATTATAAATTTATAATATCCTAAAATTTGAATGTAATTAAGACGAAACCTATCAATATAAAAATCGCACACTGCACATCTCTATAATTGGTTAGATAAGATGTTAGATTTGCACCAAAATCTTATGATAAGAGTTTGAATACTTTACGAATCGGCCTGAATATCCCACCTATGCTAATGTAGAATGTACATAGCATATAGAACATAAATTTTTACCGTAATTCATACATAATTTATTACAAGGAAAAAATAAGCTTACGGAGAAACTTCAAAATTCATTCTTTACTTTCAAAACTATATATACTATATTTCCCGTACAAATCTTCTTCTATCGCTTGAAGAAAAAAATCTTTATTTATATAAATTAGAAACAAAAAACTAACACAAGATTAAAAATCTGCCACCATATATAGATGAATCTACATATCAAAAAATATTTAAGTAACAAACACCAAAAAAAAAAAAAAACAGATCTAGGGAAAAAACAGATAGAGGAGGAAACAAAAGAAGAAAAAAGAAAGAAGAAAATCGAGGAAGAGGGGGAGAAAAGAAGGAAAGAAAAGAGGAGGGAGTAAAACAAAATTAAAATTGTCTCAAATTCCATGATAAACTAAACAACACTTGGTATTTTTGACATCTTTAATTTTCACTTATAATCATAAATTTATATTTTTTTTCCAAATTAATAATTTTATCATTCATTTTATGTAAAGTCTAGTAAAACAAAATTTCCTAAGGAGTTATAATTTAATTCGATCATTAAAAAGAACAAAAATAAAACGCAGAGAGCGAGTTCAGAAACACACACACAAAACACAGGCTAGTCTCGAAATCTCGTTTTTCGGGCCACCCGTTCACGAATATCAAGGACATAAATATTATTTAGTTCCAGTTTTACCCTTATCCTTCCTTTGATTATTATTTTTAATTATTATTTTTATTTTACGTGTTTATTGGATTATTTTGTAATGTTTTTCTCTGCGAGATAAAAGAAGGCGCAATAACAGATAGAGTCCAAAAAAGTTCCATATTTATTTTAATAGATGCTTTGATCTAATGCCGAAACCTCATCCCAACAAACCCCATGTAAGTACATTTTCATTTTTCCTGAGGAAAAATAAAGCTTTCTATGAAGTTGTAAATTCATTTCTTCAAATGCAATCCCATGATCTTCAATTTCTGTTAATGGGTTTTCATCCCGTTATTTGCTGCTAATTTTTGTTGTTGTTTCTGTTTTAGTTTTTTTTTGAGTTTTTAATCATTACAAGGGATCGTCTAGGTTCAATGGGTGTGAATTGGGATCCATGTTGGATCTATTGGTTTTTGTTTATTTGTTTAATATTAATTTTCATTGTTGCTATGATTTGATATAAAGTATAAAGTGTTTCTGCTTAAACTGATCTCGGGCTTTGTGTTTATGTTGTTGTTCTTTTAATTTTTTTAGGCATTTTAGTCATTTGGGGTTGCTTGTGTGGAGGAGGGAACTTAGAATTTGGCATATTTAAAAGGTTGTTTTATTGAGGTGGGTTTCATGGGTTGAAATCATAGAATAATGGCGAGCTCTAGTGAAGATGAAGAATGTCCATTTTTTGATGCCACTGAAGACATTGCATCAATTTCTGATGCAACTTCTGATAGCAATGAAATATTTGGTTCTTATTATGGGTTTAATAGTGATGTATGGGTTAGGACCCCTAGGAGTGTTAAAGAGCGCCGTAGTAAATTCTTGGACTGGATGGAAGTGTGTCTAGATGGATTATTAGGTGATAAATCGGTAGATATTGGTAGTTTGGGAGGAGAGGTTGATAGACTTAGTAAGAATAGTGGGGCTGTGTTGAGAACAGCTGTTGCTGAAGATGAGTTTGTGTCAATTAGGACAGCAAGATCACGTTGGTCTAATGATAATTTGGAATTGCTGGAGGAGAATTTTCTATGCCGAGATGGGAATTATGATAGAGGAATGGTGTGTGGTGTGGATGAAATGGGGCAGGATGGGAATATGATTGATTGTCGAGAAATCGGCTTGGAGAATTCTTCTGGGTCATTACCACTCATGGGTGAGATTGTTGAGAAGGAGAATAGTGTGGTGGGGAAAACAGAGAGAGTTAAAAAGGGGTGGTTCAATAGGTTACGTTCCTTGGCTTGTGTTGTAGATAAACAAGGGGAAGCCGAGAGAATGAAACTAAATGAAGATCATGCGATGTTTTGGTCTAAGGTTCAGAGAGTGAAGGTTCATCAATGCAAGAAGCGATCAAAGGAACTTTCAGCTCTTTTTAAGGGACAAGAAATTCAAGCTCACGAGGGTTCAATATTGACAATGAAATTTAGTCCTGATGGCCAGTATCTTGCAAGTGCTGGGGAAGATGGGGTTGTGCGATTGTGGCAGGTGGTTGAGGATGAGAGACTGACTGAGGTTGACATCCCAGAAATTGATCCATCTTGCATGTACTTCACAGTGAATCATCTCTCTGAGTTGAAACCTCTCTTCATGGATAAACAGAAAATAAGTATCTTGAAGAGCCTGAGAAGAACATCGGAATCAGCATGTGTAATTTTCCCCCCAAAAGTCTTTCGGATATTGGAGAAACCTCTGCACGAGTTCCATGGGCACAGTGGAGAGATACTGGATCTTTCATGGTCGGAAAATAACGTAAGTCATGATTTGAAGAACAACAGTATATTCTCAAACCAACCATCTTAGATATAGTTTCATTAATTCTGGCAGAAAATGAATCTTACTTTTGTAACTCTTTTTTTATGTTGCAGTACCTGCTGTCAGCTTCAATTGATAAAACTGTTCGCTTGTGGAGAGTAGGCAGTGATCATTGCCTTAGAGTTTTCTCACATAGTAATTATGGTGAGTTTTTTCTCCTTTCTCTAAGTATATACATATTTTTTTGGCTTGATTCAAACTGGGCCAACTCAACCTCATCTCTCTCTCTCTCTCTCTGTGTCTCTCTCTCTCTCTCTCTCTCTCTCTCTCTCTCTATGTTTTTCATTAATTGCATCTTACAGAATTCTTTTTGTTACAATATGATGCAGTAACCTGTGTTCATTTCAATCCTGTTGATGATAATTACTTCATTAGTGGTTCGATTGATGGGAAAGTTCGCATTTGGGCTGTTACTGGTTGCCAAGTTGTTGATTGGGCTGATATAAGAGAGATAGTTACTGCTGTTTGTTATCGTCCCGATGGACAGGTTTGGTGATTTTCCTGCTTTATGATATTCTAGAAATGGTGATGCTTGCTTGGTTAATTGATCTGTAATAAATTTATTTCTCAGGGTGGGATTATTGGCTCTATGATGGGTGACTGTCACTTTTATACTATGTCCGGTATGCTTTTATACTGGTTATGTAATTACACGTACTATCCTTATTCTTTTTTATTGTCTGTGAATGAGTTATAGCTCTTTATAGTTGCAACTTTGATTTGTATGAATTAAAAGAAAAATCAATATATTACTGGCTGGATTTAGTTGTGGTTGATGATTATCATCAATTTATGTCTACGCGGAATAAATTCTTACACTGGTTGCATACCAACATTATGTGGTTTTGTTAGTTTCGTGCTTATTATTATTGTTGTTGTTATTTTCCCAAAAAGCCGAAAATTTATTGGTGATCTGTTTTGCAGAAAATACTCCCTTTTCACTTTAAATGATTCTGTGTGTTTTAGTTATTTGTAGGATCTTATGTCCGAACACTTGATAGTTTGATTACTTTTTTTTTTTTTTTTTTTGCATTAAATGGATCTACTATATTGTTTATGAGGAGTTATGTTATGCATGTGGATGTTTGTGGGTTTTTTTAAAAAAAAAAAAAAAAAAATCAAGTTCAAAGTCACGTGAAGGCATGCCCATCATGTTCTTGTAAGTAAGAAGCTCTGCAAATAGTTGAAATTGAGTGGAAATATTTTCTTGTTTTAATGGTGTTTATATTTATATATAGTCATTATCTTTTAATAAAGTAATGATCACACTAAAAGAAAAAAGGGCAAAAAAAAAAAAAAAACGAATTCAATGTGCTAAAAGACGACAAATACTATAATGGTTTATTTTTTGGGGTTTTAGCTTGGACCTCACTTTATAAAATTTAGGGTCTCTCACTTGAGAATTATTTTATACATATAACTGCTTCTTGCTGCAATATACTATTTTTTGCTTAGCTTGGCTTGTAAAAGGGAGAATTTAGCTACATTGACCTAATATCTAACTGTTCAGAACTATTCTCACGGGCTTAAAGCAACAATCATGTTATAGAATAACCTTAAACTTGGGCATCTGAGTGAGCAATGGGCTTTTTTTTGGCTTGATTCAGACAATCACTTCCAGCTGGATTCTGAGATTTGCGTGCACAGTAAAAAGAAGGCTCCCTGCAAAAGGATAACTGGCTTCCAAGTAGTTCTCTAGTCTTCTTGTGCTTCTCTTGGTTAATTTGGTCATATATATATTGAGGTTCCAATGAGAGGTCCCGTAACTTATTAAGTTGAGGGAAACACTAGATGACAGAAAACACATATTTCAATATGCTAAATGACAAAAATACTGTATTGAAATTTGTGTTTTCTATTTAAGTTAGGGAATCCCTCATTGGAACCTCACTCTCTGCGCGCGCGCGCACACACACAGAGACAGACACACACATACTGCCTTAATAAATGTGAAATTTTACTCATAGCATGTTATGTTCTGCAGTTCTTGCCACAAGACTCGAGCAAAGTAATGGTCACTTGTGCTGATTCACAAGTCAGAATTCTTCAAGGACCTAATGTGATAGGAAAATACAAGGGTGTGTAGCTGTTTGTTTGCCTTTTTATTTAAAAAAATTAAAACATTTCCTGTTTGGTTTCCAACTACATGATCCATCGTTCATGTAAGCAAAGGCAATGTTTGGTTGCTTGTTCCATATCTTTGAATAGTGCTATTATTTTTCAGTCTTCATGTGTTGAAATCGCATTGCTGTTTGTATTTATAGATCGAATATAAATGTGAGTTAATTATTGCTATTTTTGTTTATTCTTGTAAATATTAGTTCTAAAGTTTTCTCTTTCCTTTCTGCAGGACTTGGTAGATCAGGAAACCAACTATCTGCATGTTTCACTTCCGATGGGAAGCATATTGTCTCAGCATGTGAGGATTCCAATGTATATATGTGGAATTGCACTGGACAGGAAGGGCCTGCTCATGACCAAGCAAAAACTATTAGGTCTTTGGAGCATTTCACAACCAATGCGTCCATTGCAATACCTTGGTGTGGCCTGAAATGCAGGAATTCAGAGAATGAACGGCAATTTCACGTCCCTGATGATGATTCACCAGAAAATCTGGCATTAGCGCCTACTTGTTTCTCTCTGGGTCAAGAATATATTTTGGATTCTTTTCCCAAGGGATCTGCAACTTGGCCTGAAGAAAAGCTTCATGCATCAAGCCAATTGTCCTCAACATCTGCAATGCATAAATCCCAATACAAATTTTTGAAAAGATCATGCAACTGCACTACTAGTTCTCATGCATGGGGTCTAGTTATCGTCACTGCTGGATGGGATGGCAGAATTAGATCATTCCACAATTATGGGTTACCAATACCTGTTTGAAGTTCTAGACAATGGCGGCACTTCTGGAGATTCAGAATTCAACCACATGTTGGGAACTTTACATGTATAGTGTCCACCAAGGCTGAGAGCCTGTGGCAAAAAAGTGACACTGAATTCATGGCGTCAACATTGACAAGAAATGTTCAGGGTTGAATGCTTCATGAGCATGTGCAGTGTATTGCAGATTTTGATGTTTTAGAATTCAGGCTTGAGCCCTTCTCAGATATCAGAAGTTTACTGCAGAAATGGGTCATGAGAAATGGCGGCCGTTCCATGGTGGCAATGTAATCCAGCTTGGATTCAGCAACTGGTTGAGGTTAGCTTATCAGTATACCATCTTAATCTTATGATTTGCTACTCAAAAAGAAATTTGTCCGCTTGCCCAGAAAAGATGTACAAGTCGTATTAGGAGATGCCAATGTAGATATTATCCCTACATAATGGAGGTATTTGTGGGGCCTTGTGAAAACTCTTCCTTCAGCTCTCAGAACATAAAAGCTGAAGAATTTAGCGCTGGTGATCTGAGTTAGTTTAAGAAACAATGGTGGGGAACTAAGCTCTCATGATAATACGTTAATATTTTGTCTGCTAATTTCGGGTCTGCGACTGTTGCTGGGCTTGCTACATTAAATGCAGATAGCAAAACTGCTTTTGTTTCATGAAAAGCACTTGTAATAACTTTTATCTTTGTGCTTGAATGCAGAATCCGCTTTTTGTAAATTTATTTTAGAATTTTTTGTCGAACATCACTTTTGAGTTAGTTTTAAGTATTTTTTTTTTTTTGGCTTAGGTATAAAGGAAATGTATTTTTTCCTATCTAATTTTTAGCATGTAACTGAAGTTACTGTACTCGTGTAAATATAAATAAAATATGTTTTAGATTTTTAGTGGTTTATTCTTCAATTTAAGTGTTATTTATTTATTTATTTATTTTTTGACTTTTGGAAGAGGTAATTATATTAACAAAAGAAAACAGAAAAAAAAAAAAAAGAGAATCGGAAATAACACCCGCTTCAGAGTCACCCACCTATGACCTATCTATTATTTATCAGTCGCTTGAAGCACCTCTTCGTTTCATCGTTTGGTGTCTACTTCAGCTTTAGGTTCTTGCCCTTTTCATCATCTTCTTTGCTGTTTCTGCTTCATCTTTCGATCCATTCGCTGTTTCATGCTGTCAGCTATTTGTGCTTCGCTTTCGTCTCAATAACCAAAAACACTTCTACTAAGGCAAGCAACTATCATTTTCGTTTGCTGCCTGCTTCAACTGAAACTCCTCGCCTATGTGTTGTGTCCAGCTGCTGAAAACAACTAGCATGATCTTGCATGCATACTGAAGACAGCAACATGCAAGCTGTGAAGTGAAAATGAGTGTCAGCAAGCAGTGAAGGTGGAATGAGTTGGCCAAACTGTATGACACTGTTCACACGGTTTTGACACTATAAAAGGGGCATTAATATTCATTGCAAATCATCCCAAAGAGTGAGTGTTGTTTAGAGAAAGTGAGAGGTTTTTTTTCTTCTTAAGTTTCTAGTTGTAAACTTGTATTATATTCTTGAAGTAATAGATAACGAATTCGGTTTTTCCTCAAATCTTCTCTAAAGTGATCGGTGAATCACAAAAAGTGGTATCATGAGCTTCAGTTGTTCTTTGGGGTCAGAAAACCGATTAATAGAGCTTCCGATCGGAAAATCGGTTCCGACGAAAGTTGTCAAAAATTAATTTTGAGGATACCATCAGCTAGTTCACGGAGAGACGAGCACGGTTGTATTTTCCGGCGACCGAACCGAAGTCCACAGCCTCCGCACGCGCCGACCAGTGCAGTCTTCACGCGCCCCCACGCGCACCACGCGCCCCCAAGGTTGAAGACGAGTCCAGTCAGCGCCACGTCAGCAGTCCAGTCAGCGCCCAGTCAGCGCCACGTCAACGAACTTGCCACGTGTCCACCACGTGTCCGCCACGTCAGCAAAGCCGGCCACACTTTGCCACGTCAGCAGCCTGGTAAATTTCATTTAGTCCCCTAAAGTTTTGAAATTTACAGTTTTACCCCAGAATTTTTAGGAATTTACAAATCAGCCCATGTGTCGGATTTATACCAACGAAGTGTCTATTCCACCATTTTCGACCGTTCCGGACGCAACAGTGACCTCAGATTTGTGAAATTCAGCCCCATTTTTAATCTATTTTCATTTTAAACTTTAAAACTTAAAATGGAAATGGAAGATTCCCATTCTAGTGCAATGATTAAACTGGATGCAACTAATTACTCCATCTGGAGACCTTGGATGATAGATTTTTTGCATTGTAAAGATCTGTTTGATGTCATCGAGTTGAAGGGAGTGAAACTAGAGTCTGTTAAGGAGTATGACCGGAATAAACTAAACAACAGAACTTTGGGTCAGATTAGGCAGTTGATCGGTCACAATGTCTTCCACCACGTAGCACAGGACACATATGCTTATGAAATGTGGATGAAATTGGAAGACATGTTCCAGGCCAAAACAACTCGGAATAAAGCCTTAATCATGAGGCGTTTGGTGAACCTGAAGCTACAGAGTGGAACTTCCGTTGCAGAACACACCAACGAGTTCCAAAGCCTGGTGAACCAGTTGTCTGCAGTAGACATGCAACTGGCAGACGAAGTTCAAGCCCTCTTGCTACTCAGTTCTCTTCCTGATAGTTGGGAGACTCTGGTGGTTACTCTCAGCAACTCAGCTCCAGGAGGCAAACTTACCATGCCTATGGTAAAAGATGCCCTGTCAAATGAAGAAGCCAGAAGAAAAGACGTGGGCTCAGATCAAACAGAAGCCCTTGTCTCGGAGCAACGAGGAAGACAACATGAGAAACATCAAGGTGGGAGGAGAGGCAGAAGCAAAAGCAGGGGCAGATCCAAGGATGGGAAAAAGACATACAAGTGCTTCCACTGTGGCATAGAAGGCCACTTGAAGAAAAATTACCGGAAACTGCAACGGGAACAGGGACAAGGCAATAACCAGCCGAAGAAGAATGATGCGGAGACACTAGTAGTTACCACGGTAGATGTAGCTATATGCTCCGGCCATGAAGAAACTTGCATTCACACCGCAACTCAGGATGTCGAGTGGGTGGTGGATACTGCAGCATCCTACCACGTCACTCCTCACAGGGATTTCTTCACAACATACAAAACATGAGACTTTGGAGCAGTGAAGATGGGGAATACCAGTTCTTCTCAGATAATGGGAATTGGTGAAATACAGTTGTGGACAAATGCAGGTGTAGACACTGTATTTTTGCATATAAGTCCCTATGATGAGTCTCATAAGGAGACATTTCTCTTTAAGTTTTGGAAGTCGCGGGAAACGGACGTCAGAATGGAAAAGTCAGAAATCCATGTCATGTTGGACTTAATTCGTTTGCTTAGCTTCGGGTTTGCTTGTTGGACCTCTGTTTTAAAACACATCCTTAGCCCAAAACCTCTGCAAGTCACACACCAAGCCCACACATCACCAAACCAAACACCCAAGCCCACCAAAAATGGACCAAATTCACGCCCAAAAAAGACCTAAGCCACACGCCCAACACATTCCCAAATAATAAAATAACACATTAAACACATGCATAAATCAAGCCAAATCCCCTTACTAAATTAAAGAAATCCCATGGATCCTATTCCTAATTAAATCAAATCATATCCCTAACTAAAAGAGAATAAATCAAATTAAATCAAATCACTTCCCTAATTAAAAGATTTTTCCTTATCACACACTAATTAAAAATATCTCAAATTATTACACAAATCCTTTTCCTTTTCAAACAAGGATAGCTCCCATCCCTTTGCCTATAAAAAGAAGCCTTCACCAACACATCAGAACTAGCTCACTCTCAAGCCCAAAGCATAGACAACCATCCCCATTGCCGTCTAACAACAGCCCTAAAACCCACCTCCATTGCCGCACCACACCATCACCAAAGGCCCTCACTGCACGCACAAAACCCTCACTGTCCAGCCCCAAAATAGCCGCATAAACCTTCCTCACTGCACGCACAAAAACCCTCACTGTCCAGCCCTTCACTGCCGCATATTCTTCCCCCTGAACTGCATCTTTTTACCGCACAAACTGCCCAGTTTCCTGCCTAAATTGCTGCATATCCTACCCTTAAAACAGTCCAGAATTTGCCCCAAAACTGCATCAAAAACTGCCCAAAAAAAAGTGACAAAACACAGCCCCATCACCCTCCAAAACCGCAAAAAAATCGTCTCTTAAAACAACAAAAATAGTGACTAAAAAACAACAGTGAAAACAGCAGCCCAGCGAAATAGCGAAGGAAAACGTTGAACTAGTGAACCGGAGGAGTTGCGGAGCATCAACCCTTCTGACGGCCGTGTAACGCGCTTCCAATAGACGACTTAAGAGGTTAGACCTGAGGGCACCCCTTTTATTTGTTATCCTTTATTTTTGGTCGTCATAATTTACGGGTGGGTAAATTATGGACACGAAATTGGATTTTGTGACAGCTATGCCTGAATTTAGAGAGTCTCACTAATGAAATATACTCGTAGAGCACTATGACAATATTTATAAATAATATTGATTATTTATAAGTCGTTTAAAGGTTAAACGCAAAAATACATGTGAAGGGACCCAATAGTCATTTCCTAATTTTTGTGTATTTGCATTTAATGTTAGATTTTATCAAATACATATTAATTAATTGTCAAATTGAGATATTTGACTAATATCATAAATATTTATGTATTTGATATTAAATGTAAATATAATACATATATTTAATATATTTGTATTTAAATAATTATTTAATTATTTAATTATTAAATAATTAAATTAATTAAAAATATAAATATCCTAAGTTGAGATATTTTTGGAGATGCTTTAAGTTGCAATTGTTGACTTGTTTGAATTATTCATTAAAGGTTAATGATCATTTTATCAAGTTGACAAGTTGTTATTAAATGAAACAAATTGAAATATCTAGATATTTCTTTCTATACCATTTTCGGCCAAGGCAAAAATTGTAGGTATATGTTGTTTGTTTCATTTTTTAGGGTTTCATAAGTTCCATATATACTAAAACAAAACACAAAAGAAGTAGAGAGCAAATGTTGAAGGAAAAAGAAAAGACTTGGAAAAACTTGATTTTTGTAAGTATTTCTTCAAAACCTTCAGCATGAAAATTGTTTCTATCAAGCTTAGCATCATTTTGTGTTGCTTTGATGTTCTTTCTATTCTTATAGTTTGTGTTTATTTGGTTGAGAACTTGTATGAAAGATTGATGCATGTAAGTAAGCTTTAAATATTTAAAAGGCTTACTTTTGATTTTGGAAAATCAAGTTGCCATTCTAGAGTTTTTAAGCCACTCCTTGGTGACCTAGAATTTTTCTAGCATTATTTCAAAGTGGTGAGGCTTGTTTGGTGAAGCATTGAATGAATTAAAGTGTTGGATTTTTAAGATTTGGTTAAATTGGATAATTTGATGAAATTGAAAAATTAGGGTTCATAACCCACCCCAAATTTGAGGATTTTCATATATGTGATGCATTATGGTATGTATATGATGCATGTAAAATTTTGGGTTGATTGGATTTGATCTTGGTTTGTTTTTGAACAAAAGGGACTAAAATGTAATAAACCGAAAATGGGGGGGCTCTTGGCAATTTCAGAAAAATATGGGGATTTGTTGCAAATCTGATTTTGATGTATTAGATGTGTTGAAAATATTTTATAAGTGATTTAGAATCATCCGAAATTGTATTTGACAATTTATGGACTAAAATGATCAATTTACAAACTTTTGGGGCAATTCGGTAATTACTAAGAAATTTGATTTCTTGAGTAATTTTTCAGAATTTTATAATTGGATAATTAAATAAATAAGTTTATTTGATTGATCCAAGAAAAAAATTTTGAAATCGAAAAATTTTGATTTTCCCTTATTCCGCTGCTTTATCGGATTTCCGCCATAAAACCCCTTCAAAATGGTATCAGAGCGAGTCTGATTCTGGCCACCCTAATATGATTATGCCTTTTAAATTCAATGTTTAATTTATTCTTTACTTGTTACATGCATGTATATATTTAATTTCATTAAATAAATTAAAAAAAATCTTTTGCGGAAAATCCATAATTAATAAGGTTTAATGTTAATTTTTGTGTATTTGCATTTAATGTTAGATTTTATCAAATACACATTAATTAATTATCAAATTGAGATATTTGACTAATGTCTTAAATATATATGTATTTGATATTTAATGTAAATATAATATATATATTTAATATATTTATATTTAAATAATTATTTAATTATTTAATTGTTAAATAATTAAATTAATTAAAAATATAAATATCCTAAGTTGAGATATTTTTGGAGATGTTTTAAGTTGCAATTGTTGACCTGTTTGAATTATTCATTAAAGGTTTAATGATCATTTTATCAAGTTGACAAGTTGTTATTAAATGAAACAAATTGAAATATCTAGATATTTCTTTCTATACCATTTTCAGCCAAGGCAAAAATGGTAGGTATATATTGTTTGTTTAATTTTTTAGGGTTTCATAAGTTCCATATACACAAAAACAAAACACAAAAGAAGTAGAGAGCAAATGTTGAAGGAAAAAGGAAAAGACTTGGAAAAACTTGATTTTTGTAAGTATTTCTTCAAAACCTTCAACATGATAATTGTTTCTATTAAGCTTAGCATCATTTTGTGTTGCTTTGATGTTCTTTCTACTATCATAATTTGTGTTTATTTGGTTGAGAACTTGTATGAAAGATTGATGCATGTAAGTAAGCTTTAAATGATTTAAAAGGCTTACTTTTGATGTATTGGATGTGTTGATAAACATTTTAGAAATGATTTAGAATCATCCAAAATTGTATTTGACAATTTATGGACTAAAATGATCAATTTATAAACTTTTGGGGCAATTCGGTAATTACCAAGAAATTTGATTTCTTGAGTAATTTTTCAGAATTTAATAATTAGATAATTAAATAAATAAGTTTATTTGATTGATCCAAGAAAAAATTTTGAAATCGGAAAATTTTGATTTTCCCTTATTCCGTTGTGTTACCGGATTTCCGCCATAAAACCCCTTCATTATGACCACTCTTGTAACTCCTAGATTTATCCTTGGGTTCTTTATAGGTGGTGGCTTTGGTTGGTGTTAGTATTAATATGATTGATATTGAGAAAATTGGATTTATAGCATGAAAAATGATATTTTTGTTAAAAAATTAGAAATGGAAATTCTGTATTTTTGGTGATGAAAAGTATGTTTTATAAATGTATTGGATGTGTTTTGGGCATTGGAACAATTGTCGGAAATTATTTCGGAGTTGAAATATGCGAAAACGGCGAAAAACGACGTTATCAGGTGAGTTTCGGGCTTATCGGGTGTCTGCTGTCCAAACAGTGAATTGGCCACTATTTGGGTAGCTCATGAACTTCCCAAGCACTATTGGAGCTGACCTGGGCAGCACCCATGTGTGTTGGTTGGTCGGTTCGGACAAAAATGCGTTTTATTTCATTTTGCGGAAAAACGTTTTCGTAAAAATTTTGTGATGTTTCTTAACTATTTATGTCATTATTTGATATCGAATAAATATGTTTAGGTGAAATATGAATGAATTATTCATATTGGATATTGAATAATTTATTCGGTAATTTAAAAAAATTTAAAATTATGGTTTCACCCGAACCGCGAGCTTCCGCTGCGCCTTTGCCAAAACCTCAACAAACACCAAGTATGCAAACTTGTAAAATCCTTATACGGATTAAAATATGCACCTAAATAATGGCATGAGAAATTTGACAATGAAATATTATTAAATGGATTCAAAATCTATGAGTGTGATAAGTGTGTATACACTAAATCAACTGAAAAAGGATATGTCATTGTGTGCTCTACGTAGATGATATGCTGATAATTGGTAGCAATCATGAAATGATTCAGTCTACCAAGAAAGTATTGATTAGAAAATTGACATGAAATATTTAGAAGTTGCTAATGTGATTATAGGAATTAAGATTTCCAGAATATTAGAGGGATACACATTATCTCAGGCTCATTATGTTGAGAAAATACTTGAAAAATATAACAAATGAGATCTAAACGTAGCTAGAACTCTTGTGGACCTAACTCTTCATTTGTCTAAGAATACCGATTCTAGCGCATCGCATTTAGAGTATTTGAGAATCATCAGAAGTCTGATGTATCTCATAAATTGCACATGACCAGATATCACTCAAGCTGTAAACAAGTTTAGTAGATATACAAGTAATCCAGGACATAACCACTAGGAAGCCATAGTAAGAGTTTTAAGGTATCAGAGAGACACTTTAAACTATGGTTTGCATTATACGATATATCATGTTGTTCTATAGGGATACAATGATATTGATTGAATTTTCGATATAGTCCAATTCCAAGAGTGAATTTGTTTTCACACTTGGTGGTGCAGCCGTGTCATGGAAATCCTCGAGGCAAATGCTACCTAGTCTACTATGGAGTTTGAGTTCATAACATTACACAAAGCAGTGAGAGAAGTAGAGTGGCTTCAAATTTTCTTAGAGTATATTCCAAATTGGCTAAAACCAGTGCCAACTATAAACATACATTGTGATAGTGAATCAGCTATCGGGAGAGCCTAAAATACAGTGTATAATGGTAAGTCTCGACATATACGTTGAAGACACAATACCATAAGGTAACTGCTCTCGAGCGGCTTAATTTTGATAGATTATGTCATGTCGAAGGAAAACCTAGCGGATCCACTTACTAAGGTTTACCTATAAATCAAGTTAAGAAGTCATTGAGGGGAATGAGTTTAAAACCTATAAATCAAGAATTTTCACTGTG
>SKCR01036781.1:0-111038 GCA_019454045.1 Zanthoxylum bungeanum
ATACTTGTGCTATTTTTACTCCCCCTTTTCAGGTATTATAAATTCAACTCATCATTGCACTTTTGAAGATATCCAGAGTAAAACATGGAAGCCACTTCAAGAAGACGAGTTGAAAATATTGCGTGTTTGGCGGTAGTACTGTTAGTACTAAACCACAATACATAGAAGCAGCACAGGAATTGGGTCGAGTCTTAGCAGCAAGGAATATGCACTTAATATATGGCGGAGGAAATCTTGGACTTATGGGGATCGTTTCAAAGGCTGTACAGGAAGGAGGCAGTCATGTTTGGGAATCCTCCCAAAACCTTTGGCAGAGGCAAATCTTATTGGTTCATCAAACGGAGAGGAATGATCGTGCCAGGTATGTCTGAACGACTGGTAGAAATG
Organism: Zanthoxylum bungeanum; assembly: GCA_019454045.1. Classification (NCBI taxonomy): domain Eukaryota; kingdom Viridiplantae; phylum Streptophyta; class Magnoliopsida; order Sapindales; family Rutaceae; genus Zanthoxylum; species Zanthoxylum bungeanum. The sequence goes on from SKCR01036781.1 coordinate 388, forward strand.
ATTAACCGTTCTGATGCTTTTATTGCTTTGCCAGGTGGCTTGGGCACATTGGAGGAAATTTTTATAGTACTATCTTGGGCGAACCTGAACATACACCAGAAACCGCTTGGACTACTCAACGTTGATGGATTTTATGATTTTCTTTGTGTGTTTCTTGATGATGCTCGGAGAAATGGGTTCGTGTCAAAACCTATGAAAGAACTCCTCTTTACTGCCAGAACTGCTCCGGATCTAATAGACCAACTTATAGCCTATGAACCGAAAGTTGACCCTATCATTTCAAAAATAAAATGGTCTGAGGACGATCGTGGTAAGAAGCGACGAATAAATCTGGATCTCAACCTTAATTTTCCTGTAGAATTTCAGCTAACCAGGTATTATTTTCTAAACTCTTCTTTCACTGTTTAAGACATTGGGGACAATGTCTCATTTAGGTTTGGGGGTGGGGTATAGTTAATAGTACTTGTTTGTATTGTGTTTTTATTTTTAGTCCAAAATTTTTCGAAAAATACAAAAAAAATTGAAAATTTGAAAAATTACAAAAATATTTTGCATTTTTGTGTTTTTATTTTAACTAAAAGGTGAAATTGGTAAGAAATAGCCGAGTAAGGAGTTTCCACTCTGAGACGTATTTCAAACCATTTATTTCGAAACAAGTTAATTTTTGTTTATTTCATTTTGAATTATTTAATTTGTGAATTCTCCATAATACTGACTAAAATGAATCTTCATATGCTCATTTGACAGGTATTTCAACATGCATAGTAACATACAGACATGAGCTGTAATTGAAAAGCTTGTAATATTTCGTGCTCTAGTTTAATTGGAGGAAACATATATTAATAGTTATGGAATAAAAAAAAAAAATAAATAAAAAAATAAAGTATCTAAGATCCGGGTTATTAAGTCTGTAAGGGTGTTTTAACACCTAGTGCCCTAAAACCAACTGGTTTGGGAGTCATTGGCCCAAAGCTCGTTACATGGATCAAAGATACTGCAAAATATATATATCTGAAGTCTGAGTAATTAAGTTCGTAGGGGTGTCTTAACACCTGGTGCCCTAAAGCCAACTGGTTTGGGAGTCACCGACCCAAAGCTCGCTACATAGACGGAAGATATTGTATATAAAAAAAGTCAAAATTCAGAAAAATCAAAGAAAAAATCAGAAAAATCAGAAAAATTATTCCATTGCTACAAAAAGGTGTGAAATCTGATAGAACTTTAGGACAAAAATATTACTCTCTTATCAACTACACTTATGACTGTTGTGGGCAAAAATGAGTTGTTTAATATTATGTTGGCTGTGTATATGAATAATGGTAAAAATAATCGGAGAATTTACTTATTTAGTAATTTAGAAAGAAACAAAACAACTAGAAACTTGTAGTAGAAGTTTCACCTGATTAGTTACTATCTTCTTTATTCTCTTTTCTCTTGTCTTTTTGCTTTTGTGTGCATTAGTTTTACTGCCTTTTTACTTTTGTAAAATGTTTGTGGGTATCATTGCTGTAAACCCTCACGAGACTACAACTCGTCCACTAGGGACACCTAGGGGTTTAAAGGCTTGTTGCATACGCTAAATGCAACCGTGATCCCTACGAAAGTGGCTTAGTTTAATTTTATTTTTATTTTTTTGTTTTGCTCGAGGACTAGCAAAATGTTGAGCGGAAAATATATCAATATTTACCGCCCCTTTTACTTAATATTTTGTTTAGTTTCTCGGGTTTGATGAATGTTTTGATGTGTTTTAGTTTATTTTGCAGATAAAATAATATCGGGACTCAATGAAATCATTTAGGACGAAATGTAGATCAAATAAGGGCAATTATTGGACTTGATATATTAATTTTGGAGATTGGAAATTTGAAAGGGCGTTTTGACGAAGTGCAGTTTTGGAAATTCCAGTTTTGCACATCTGTCGTATGTTGGGCATAACTTTTTACTCAGATATCGAATTGAGCTGATTCAAGTGCCAGATTAAAGAGACTCAAAGATATACAACCTTGAAAGAGAAAGTATTTTCGAATTCTGAAGATTTCATCACCGAAATTGATGAACCATCCAGAAGTGTGTGGAGTGTAATTATTAAAAGTCATTATCAATCATTTTCAAAGCAAAATATTAATTAATAATAATTATAAAAATTATCAAATCAACACCAAACAAGATAAGAAATTATTGGAGCAATTATGGATTTGGTGGAGTAATTAGTGGAGAAATTAATAATGTAATTAGTGGAGAAATTGATTGATGATTTGATGGTGGCAAAATTTTGCCTATAAATACCAAGCCATTTCATTTGTAAAATTCATACTTTCTTCTTTGAAATCCTTAATGAAAAAATAAAAAGATTGTATCTAGTTTGTTTATTTTTAGTTTTCAGTAATTAATTTTCACTTTCGCACTTTCTTTTCTTTACTTTTTCAGTTTTACTTTCCGTAATTTACTTTTACGCATAACACTTTCCTTTCTTTACTTTTTCAGTTTTTATTTTTCAACCATGAGGAGGTAACTTCCCTCTGCCGAGGTGAAAGGTAATTCTTTTACTGTTACTATCTTAGATTAATCTCCCTTAGACACAACATATTCACTATTCTAAAATTTGACTTAAAAAGGAATACCGCTATATTGGTCGGTGGGCTATTTAATTTAAACTGTTAAACCTGACTAAGCAAGGATACCGCCAGATTGGTCGGTTGGTAATTTAATTTTGGTTCCGCCTTTATGGCTGGTTATTTCTTTATCGCCTACATGGCAAGTTCATGGACAAATTTTACCGCCTTTATGGCTGGTCGGACTTAACTTGACTTAATCAGGATACCGCCTATATGGTCGGTTGGTTTTAATCTCACAAGTGATTATGTTATACTAAGGGAGATATCTAAGTTAGTAATTAGTAAAAGTAATTCCTTTTATCTTGGCAGTTTATTTTCATTTACTTTCCCGCTTTTACTTTCTCGCAGTTACTTTTTAGCATTTTTATTTTATGTCTTTTAAGTTTTCATTAGCCATAGCTATGTATTGTAACTAAGTTAGTATCTAGGGTTGTGATGAATTTCAATATAACCGGTTTATAAGGGGTTAGATTATAGGTTGGGTAATTTAAAGATTTATTTATTGAGTCTTAATCTTAATGCTTTTTATTAACTGGCCATTAATAAAATTGATTAGGTAAACTTAAAATGAACTAGACATAGGGATTTTAAGTTTAAGACCTTAGACTCAATAACCCACGATCTTCCTTGAGGATAGATAACTCTTTTAATAGATTTCCTTACAGGATAGGAATATACCTGTCGGGCGGGGGTAGCCATAATTGGAACTTAATCTTAATGAATCTAGGTAATTTGGTTGACATAGACATATGGTTCAATTGGATTATACTAGGTATTTGAATTGACCATCGGAAGAGGCTTTTACATAAATTAGTGTTCCAGGTTAATAAATCAATATATTACCCAACTTTAAGATAACCACTTCATCTTCTAAATAATATTGGAATAATCACAACCCTGGATAGTTTTTATAAATTTGGATTTTTCTCAACCTACTTTTAAGCAATTTTATTTACTTGTTTTAAATTTAGAATCATCGTCATATCAAATCAATCAATCAAACAACCTGTTAGATACTGGTAATCAGTTGGCCCCAAATTAATAACAAAAAGGTTTTAAGTCCTCGTGGGATCGATACTTTTTATACTACTTGAACGATACGTGCGCTTGCGTTATACGTGTGTGTTTACGCCGGTCATACGGTTCATCCCAGACATAACGCTTGACTTCTTTGAAGAACTTTTTCCGTTGCTGAGTTGTCCATTCCAACGGCCATTTACCTGACACAATGTAATTGACATAGTCAGCATACCAAGGGACTTCCTGTTGATTTATGGAAAATAGTTGTTCATCTGGAAAAGTTTCTTTGATTGATGGATCTTTATCAGCTGTTTCTCCATTCTCTAGCCTTGATAGATGATCTGCCATTTGGTTTTCTGTTCCTTTCCTGTCTCTGATCTCCACGTCGAATTCTTGCAGAAGAAGTATCCAACGGATCAATCTGGGTTTGGCATCTTTCTTTGTAATAAGATATTTGATTGCTGAATGATCTGTGTAGACCACCACTTTGGGACCCAACAGATAAGAGCGGAATTTGTCAAAAGCGTACACAACTGCTAGCAACTCCTTTTCAGTGGTTGTGTAGTTGAGTTGAGCTTCATTCAGAGTTCTGCTGGAGTAGTAAATGGTGTGGAAAATCTTTGCTTTGCGTTGTCCCAAAACTGCACCTACAACAAAATCACTAGCATCACACATTACCTCAATGGAAGGGTCCAATCTGGTGCTACAATGATGGGGCAGAAATCAGTTTATGTTTTAAGATCTCGAAAGCTTCCTGGCATTCTTTGGTGAAGTTAAAAGGCACATCATTTTCCAGAAGATTACAAAGAGGTTTGGCAATCTTGGAAAAGTCTTTGATAAATCTCCTGTAAAAACCTGCATGTCCAAGAAAACTTCGAATCCCTTTGACAGATGTTGGTGGAGGTAGTTTCTCAATTGTCTCGATCTTTGCTTTGTCTACCTCAATCCCTTTTTGTGAGATCCGGTGTCCAAGAACAATGCCTTCTTGCACCATGAAGTGGCATTTCTCCCAGTTGAGTACCAGGTTTGTATCTTCGCACCTTTGTAATACCTGTTCCAAATTTTGCAAACAATGGTCAAAAGAATCTCCAAACACAGAAAAATCATCCATAAAAACCTCCATACTCTGCTCCAGCATATCTGAGAAGATGGCCATCATGCAACGCTGAAAAGTGGCGGGGGCATTACATAATCCGAATGGCATCCTGCGGAAAGCAAAAGTACCATAGGGACATGTAAATGTGGTTTTCTCCTGATCTTCTGGGGCGATGGCAATTTGATTGTACCCTGAATATCCATCAAGAAAGCAATAGAATTCATGTCCCGCCAATCTGTCTAACATCTGGTCAATAAATGGTAGTGGAAAATGGTCCTTCCTTGTGGCTTTGTTAAGTTTCCTGTAATCCATGCATACTCTCCATCCAGTCACTGTTCTTGTTGGGATCAATTCGTTCTTTTCATTGGTGACCACAGTAATTCCTCCTTTCTTTGGTACACACTGCATAGGACTTACCCAAGTGCTATCTGAGATGGGGTAAATGATGCCAGCATCCAACCATTTGATGATTTCTTTCTTCACAACTTCCTTCATGATTGGATTGAGTCTCCGTTGATGCTCCACTGTGGGTTTGTACTCATCATTCATCAGGATCTTGTGCATGCAAAATGATGGACTAATGCCTCGAATGTATGCTATAGTCCAGCCAATGGCTCTTTTGTGTTCTCGTAACACTCTCAGCAATTTTTCTTCCTGCTCCGATGTTAGTGAATAAGAAATAATAACAGGTAATTCAGAAGAGTTACCAAGAAATGCATACCTGAGATGGCTTGGAAGTAACTTTAGTTCCAGCTGTGGTGGTTCTTCAATCGAAGGCTTGACTCGATCTTTCTTTGGCAATTCCAAACTTTCAACTGGTGGTATTGCTTTAAATCGGAATGGTTTGTCAAGGTAGTTGATACATTCTAGGATTTCAGCATCTAGCTCGCTGTCAGTCATATTGGTGATGCAAGCTTCAAGTGTATCTGTGGGATTTGGCTCAGTATCCTGAATGATTCTATCAATAATATCAACTCTGAAGCATTCTTCTTCTTCCTTTTCATCACTCGGAAATTTCATAGCTTTGAAAACATTAAATGTCACTTCTTGGTCCTGCACTTTCATGGTTAATTCTCCTTTTTGCACATCAATCACAGTTTTACCTGTAGCCAAAAATGGTCTCCCAAGAATGATAGGTATTTCTTTGTCTTCTTCCATGTCAAGAATGATGAAGTCTGCTGGAAGGATGAGTTTGTCAACTTTGACCAGCACATTTTCAACGACTCCCCTTGGAAATGCTAGTGTTCGATCAGCAAGTTGCAAAGATACCGAGGTAGGCATTGCTTCTCCAATTTGCAGTTTCCTGTAAATAGAAAAAGGCATTAAATTAACACTGGCACCTAAATCACATAAAGCCTTACCGATGTAATGTTCTCCAATTGAGCATGGAACTGTGAAACTTCCAGGATCTTTTAACTTCGGGGGAAGCTTCCTCTGAATGACGGCACTGCATTCTTCTGTTAATGCTACTGTCTCGTAATCTCCAATCTCCGTTTTCGTGAAAGGATGTCTTTCATGAATTTGACATAGCTGGGCATTTGTTCCAAGGCTTCTGCAAATGGAATGTTGATGTGCAGCTTTTGAAAATCTCCAAGAAACGAGCAAACTGTTTGTCCAGTTTGTTTTTCTGAAGACGCTGAGGAAATGGTGGTGGTGGAGTGATCTGTTCTTTTTCTTTTTCCTTTGCTTCTTTTTCTTTTGCCTCTTTCTCTTCCATCTGTTGTTCAGCTTCTTTTGGAAATTCCTCAGCAGTTGTTTTGGCTCCAATGTCTTTGTTGATCTCAGTACCACTCTTTAAGGTAATGGCTTGACATTGCTCCTTCCCTCGGTTTCTTGGATTTGGTTCTGTGTTGCTGGGAAGATTACCTGGCGGTCTGTAACTCTGAGCGTTGGCCAGTTGTCCGATCTGATTCTCCAGTGCTTTAATAGAAGCTGATTGGCTCTGAATCATAGCTTCATATCTTTTTAATTGAGCTAACATCTCTGCCATCACTGGTTCATTTGTCTGCTCATGGCCTTTATTCTGTTGCTGGAATCCAGGTGGTGGATAGTTCTTTTGCTGTTGGCCTGAATTGTTACTCCATGAAAAATTAGGATGATTCCTCCACCCTGGGTTGTAGGTGTTGGAATATGGATTGTTCCCCTGCCTGTTGAAATTGTTGACATAATTCACCGTTTCTTCAAGTTGATTTGATTCTGGTGCTCCTCCATATGGTGAACTTGTGGATCCAGTGGTAAGAGTCTCCATGAATTTGCATATCTGATCCAGCTTGGTGTTGACTGCTGTATTAGCTCCAACCTCATATATTCTGCAATTCTTTGAATCAAACTTCTTTCAGTTGGCCACAAAGAGTTGTTGTTGGCCATTTCTTCAATTAGTTCCCAGGCTTGATCTTCTCCTTTTGCCATTAAAGCTCCTCCAGCAGCAGCATCAATTGTGGTTCTCATTATTCCAGACAGCCCATTGTAAAATGTTTGGACTTGAAGCCATTTTGGAATTTCATGGTGTGGACATTTCCGGAGTAAGTCTTTATACCTTTCCAAGCTTCATAGAGAGTTTCGGAGTCTTGTTGCACAAAGGATGTGATGTCATTCCTCAGCTTTCCAGTTCTGGCTGGTGGAAAATACTTTGCAAGAAATTTGGTGGCTAAAGTGTTCCATGTTGTGATAGAACCTGCTGGTAATGAATGTAGCCAGGCTTTAGCTCTGTCCTTCAAGGAGTATGGGAAGACACGCAGTCGCATTGCTTCTTCAGCTTCTCGGTTGTAATTGAAAGTACCGCAAACTTCCAGGAAGTTGCTGATATGGGCATTAGGATCTTCGGTTGCATTTCCTCCAAACTGAACTGATTGTTGTATCATCTGAATGCAAGTTTTGATGTCACCTGCATTTGCTGGTAATGGAGGGAGTACAATGCATGAAATGAGTCTGTCAACCACCGGAATGGTTCTGTCGCGAATGGAATTGGTGGTGCAATCTCCAAAGGTTCAGGTTCCATGTTGACTAAAGCTTCTTGGGCTTCTCGGTTTTCCCTTCTCAACTGTCTGATGGTTCTTTCAATTTCTGGGTCAAACGGTCGGAGTTCAAAACTTCTGGTTCGTCTCATGAAGTTTATGATAACCTGAAACACAATAAAACGAAAATAATAAGTAAAAAGAAAATTAGATACAAGTAAAAGTATCTAACCCCTAAACTAATAATAAAAGATAAATAAGTCCCCGGCAACGGCGCCAAAAACTTGACCGGCGTAAACACACACGTATAACGCAAGCGTACGTATCGTTCAAGTAGTATAAAAAGTATCGATCCCACGAGGACTTAATACCTAAGTTATTAATTTTATGAGGTTAAATGATTACTAGTATCTAACAGGTTGTTAATTGATTGACGATTCTAAATTAAAAGACAATAAAATAAAATTGTTTGAAGGTAGATTTTAAGAAAATTCAATATTAAAAACTATCTAGGGTTGTGATTTATTCCAATATTATTTAAAGATAAAGTGGTTATTTTATAGTTGAGTAATATATTGATTTTATTAACCTGAAACACTAATTTATGTAAAAGCCTCTTCCGATGGTCAATTACAAATACATAGTATAATCCAATTGAACCATATGTCTATGTCAACCAAATTACCTAGATTCATTATGATTAAGTTCCAATTATGGCTACCCCCGCCCGACAGGTATATTCCTATCCTGTAAGGAAATCTATTGAAAGGGTTATCTATCCTCAAGGAAGATCGTGGGCTATTGAGTCTAAGGTCTTAAACTTAAAATCCCTATGTCTAGTTCATTTTAAGTTTACCTAATCAATTTAATTAATGGCCAGTTAATTAAAGAGCATTAAAATTAAGACTCAATAAATAATTCTTTTATATTACCCAAATTATAATCTAACCCTTATAAACCCGTGATATTGAATTTTATCACAACCCTAGATACTAACTTAGTTATGACACATAGCTAGGGCTGGTAAAACTTGAAAATAAAAGACATAAACTGCTGAAAAGTAATTGCGGTGAAATAAATACTGAAAAGTAAAAATACAATAAAGATGCTAAGGTAAAAGGAATTAACTTCTACTATAATTATTTAGATATCTCCCAGTAAAATAATATATAAACTTGTGATTTATTATCAACCGACCAATCTGGCGGTATCCTGATTAAGTCAATTTAAGTCCAAAATAACCAGCATAAAGGCGGAACCAAAATAACCAGCCATAAAGGCGGAACCAAAATAACCAGCCATAAAGGCGGAACCAAAATAACCAGCCATAAAGGCGGAATAGTAATTTTATTATCACCGACCAATATGGCGGTATCCTTTATTAATCAGATTTTAAATAGTAAATATATTATTTTTACGGGAGATTAATCTAAATAACAATAGTAAAAGAATTACCTTTCACATTAGCATAAGGAAGTTACCTCCTCATAGTGAATAGTAAAAACTGTAAAATAAAGAAAGTAAATTATTATTACTATTAAAAAGTAATTACAAAACTTGAATTTAAAGAACTAGAGAGAGAAACTCTCAATTTAGAACTAAGAAGTGAGAGAGAATGGTACACTGAAAACTGAAAATTCGATCTCTATTTATAGGCTCGAGTAAGGGTCCAGCGTCGCGACGCCCAAATTGCACTAGCGTCGCGCCGCTGGGTACAGTTCGACACGTGTCACGCGCTGGTTGGTCGGCTCAGAATCTTATCCGATGATGTGGCACTGTTCATGACGTCATTGCTTGCGTCACGCTGACGTGTCAACTGTTCATGACGTCATTGCTTGCGTCACTTTGATGATGTGGAAGGCGACGTGGCGACACGTGGGGCGGTGGCCGTCAGACGAATAAGATTTCGATACGTGTCGCGCTGTGATTGGCTGATGATGACATGGCATGTTGACTCGGTTGACTTGCTGACGTGGCTGCTGATGTGGAAGATGATGTGGCGACACGTGGGGCGGTGGCCGTCCAAACAATGAGATGTTGACACGTGGCAAGGCGCATTTTAGCATCTCTGTTGTGATGGTGACACGTGGCACGACGCACGTTAGCAAAGTCAAACTTTTCTCAGATTCTGATTTGTGGACCCGGCGCATTTTAGCAGATTCGGCGCACGCTGGGCGTCGCGACGCTGAAATGACAATTTTGCCCTTTTTGTCCAGTTTTGTCCATTTTGCCCCAAAACACCTCCAGAATGTCCTGAAACTTTATTTATCTACAAAATAACACAAAACACATCAAAACATTCACAAAACTCAAGAAACTATACAAAATATTAAGTTTAAATGAGTGGGAAATAGTGATAGAAATACCACTCATCAGGCAACACATGGCACAGGCTGATCATGAGGCAACCAATTTAAAAGGTGTCAATGCTATATTCACTAGGAGTGGTAAGGAGGTAGGCGTGCAGAACACTTCCAACAATATAAAGGACCCTAAGGATAATAGTGCTAACACATCTCAGGAAGAACAAGTGCCACATTTCTCAGTTAGAGTACCATTTCCTCAAGCACTTAACATTTTTCATGTCGAGAAACAACCACATGGTGATGATGAGTGTCATTACTCATACATGCTAGAAACAGTCCTGCCGGAAACAGCTTCTTTACACCATGAATCAAATCCTCCCGAAGTGAAAGTGACCCCAAAGAATCGAAAAAAGAGGAAAATGAAAATTAGGGCTCAATTACATATGATACCTGAGAGATTAAAAAGGAGATTGAGCTAACTTTTCCTTATGTGCAGTACCAAATTTCAGCCACCAGACCCTGGGGGATCAATGGATAAACTTCCGTGGCTAGACAAAAATTCTCTCTCATACCTTCATCAGTTCGCTAGATAGAAGCCACCATGACAATCTGAGTGGTTACATCTGGCTGAAGACGTTAAACTTAGTGCTAGCGGGGAGGCAACCCTTGCATAGGTATTTATTTATTTTATTTATTTTATTTATTTTATTTTAATTTATTTATTTTATTTACTGTGGTTTTATTTTATTGTGTGCTAATTGCATGTTTATTTTTTATTTTGTTTGCATGAGTATTTATGCAGGTCTTAGCAAAGCCTACACAACCCCCAACCAGCAGGAACCTGATCAACTCTGCGCCTGGTAGTGTTGTTCCTTAATCTTTTTTCTTTATCTTTATCTTACATTGAGGACAATGCAAGCTTTAAGTGTGGGGGGTGTATGCATGCGCATGATATTACCTGTTATAAAAAAAATATTTTGTTTTGTTTGTTTTTAGTCCTTAATAGTTAAGCATAAGTCTTATGATGATATTGTTTGTTTTAGGGTGAAAACTTAGAAACGATAAGTTCTTTAATGTGCTTTTATCTGATACATTGAGTAATTGATCTAGGTTAGACTTGTAAGCACTTAATTATGGGTTTTTAGCAGTGAAAGCCTATGTAGTTGGCAAAGTGACTAGTTGACGAAATTGCATGTCGATGAATGACTGTTTGCCTAGATGTCTATCATGATTTACTAGTGTTATGATGTGTGGTACGGTTAAAAATAAAAAGAAAAAGTCTATAAAGAAATAAATTAAACCACCTATAATCGATAAGTGTGAAGCTATCCATGGGCGAGTATTATGACCACCATGAGGAGAAATGTTACCTTAAAGGGTAGGTGTGTTGAAAGAAGAAAAAGTTGAAAAAAAAAGAAACAAAAAGAGACAAGAAAATGAAAAAGAAAATCATACCGTATTGAGCACAGAAAGGCAATTACAGAGCTTAATTGAGATATTTAGGTTGGTTTGACCCATCGATCCCAATTTTTGAAAAAAATCATTGAGTTTGCTTACCTAGGAATCAAGCTGTGAATAAGCCTTTACACACACACTGTGAGTCTGGCTTACATGATTTATTCAAGGACTTGAATTTGAGTTACATTAAGTACTTTGAAGGTTCTCTAGTTTCATTACTAGGTATTCTTTGAGGACAACAATATGCGTAACTATTGAGACTACTTTATATTGTTTTTGTATTTTTATATATTTTGAATGACGTTTGTGGGTGTCGTCATTGTAAGCCCTCACGAGACTATAACTCGTCCATTAGGGACACCTAGGGGTTTAAAGGCTTGTTGCATATGCTAAATGCAATCGTGATCCCTACGAAAGTGGCTTAGATAGTTTTTATTTATTTATTCAGTTTAGTTTTTATTTTCTTTTACCTTGAATTCCTAGAGACTAGCAATAAGCTGGTTTGGGGTTGTGATAAGTGCATGAAAATATACTTTAAACATCGCTAACTCGGCTTAATTATCATATGTTTAATCTTAATTAGAGTTTATTTTATGTTTTGTTGTTAGGAAGCATTGGAAGATGAATATTGGAGCAATTACACATGTTTCGGGACCTTGCGGACGCATTGGAAGCACACGGGAAGAGCTAAATCGCAGAATTGAAGAAACTAGAAAACTGGCCACGCATCGCGACGCGCATGCGTATTCCAAGGTTTCATTTAAATTGTGTTTTAGCCCAAATCAGGCCGCCAGGGCTGCTCTATATAAACCCAAGCTCGTCCATAACCCTAGAGGAGGGGAAAAAGAGGAGAAAAACAAGAGAGAAACACACAACAAAAAGCCATGAACACAAAATCAATGGAGGAGAATGAAGAACTTCAAGGAAAACATGACGTCTCTCTGATCTATCAAGGTTGTATCTCTTTCTTTAATGGAGAGCTAATCTCTTAGGCAAAGCTAAGGATGAATTTTTATATTTAAATTCGTATGTTCATGTTTTTGATTCATAAAGTATCTTTTAATGTTTATATAATTTATGGTTGTTGTTCTTTATTGTCTTTCGCCTATTGAATCCAGAAACTGTGTTTTGTCAACTCCCATATAGATCTAGTCATGCTTCTTCTATGTGTGATTTGTGAACCCAGTTGTGACTGGTAAAGTTTTTTATGTGTTGATCTTCTGCTGTAATATTGCCTGAGGGTATATTGTCGACGTTAGATAGCTCGTAATGATAACTTTTGTGTGTTGTTAACATAGAGAAAATAATCATTGATTACCTTAGAATTTAATATGCGTAAAATTGAATATCTTCTGATTGTTGGTTTGGGATGTGAAACCTTCAATTGAGTAATAACAGGAATCAATAACTGAATATAGGAATTTGATACAAGAGGGATTCCCGATGCTTTGATGCCTCTCTCTATTGATCTCTTTTAATTATTTTTATTAATCTTTACTTTAATTACCAATTCAATCTTTTTCTTTAAATAAGTTATTGCTAAACGTTTTTGCTTAAGTGAATTAGTTCCTTGTAACCATCTCTCTGAGGAATCGACACCCCAACTATACTGCGATAGCCGCAAGTACTTTTTGGGCGTAATCAATGAGCTAAGAGTTGGTCAATTAAAGTATCAGCTTTTCTTGCAGTTAGAAAGATATCTTTTACTGATTTTAAAATAAACCCATTTCTTTTGGTATCTTCAAGAAATACAAAAAGAAAATCGAAAAATCCATCAACATTAAGAAGTCCAATGGGTTTTTGGTGAATGTTCAAGTTAGCCCATGAAGCAACTGTGAATATTTCTTCCAACGTGCCAAGCCCACCTGGTAAAGCAATAAAAGCGTCAGCATGATTGATCATTTCAGTAAGTCTTTCAGACATACCTGAGACAATACATTCTTCTCCATTTGATTTTTCGATGAGGTTTCGTCTGCCAGAGGTTTTGGAATGATCCCCAAAACTTGACTGTCACCTTCTTGCACAGCCTTTGAAACACATCCCATCAATCCAAGATTTCCACTACCACATACTAAGTGCATGTTTCTTTCCGCCATAACTCTACACAATTCCTTTGCAGCCTCAAAAAATTTTGGTTTAGTTCCAGAGTTAGTTCCACAAAATACGCAAATATTAATGACTTGTCTTTTTGAAGTTGTTTCCATTTTTGTTCTCTCTCTTATCTGGATGGGTTGAATAGAGAAACGACGAGCTGTATTTATGGATCCTGAAAAAGAGTGAGTAATAAAAGCACTAGTACCTACAAAATGACAATTGTCAGATAAACAGTAAAAAGATCGTGAAAGTCAAAAAGTTTAGATATTGTCGGCAAAAGTAAAGGAAATCAAAACAGTAAATTAAAGCAAATCAAAACAGTAATTTAAAGTAAAGGAAATCAAAGCAATAAATTTAAAAAATCATTAGGAATATCTGAATCTAATTGTGTACTTGATTCAAGAAAATTAGTTGTACAAATTTTCGTAGGATCAGATAAACTCCTCTGAATATATTCCTCCATAATTGGTTCAATTAGTTCCATGCTCTCGTCTTCATTGTCTTCATCATATGGTTGTTTGCACATATTAAAAACATTTAGCTCTAACGTCATATTGTTAAAAGATAAATTCATGATTCCATTCCTGTAATTAATTAAAGCATTAGCTGTTGCTAAAAATGGGCGACCAAGTATTACAGGAATTGGCTTATAACAGTCTGCTACAAGTTCTGTTTCCAAGACAATAAAATTCACATGATATATGAATTTATCGACTTATAATAACACATCTTCAACAATTCCTTTTAGTACCTTGACTGATCTATCAGCAAGTAAAGAGTAGTTGAGGTTGGTTTTAACTCGCCAATATTAAGTTGTTGGTAAACCGAAAATGGAAGCAAATTGACACTGGCTCCAAGATCAAGTAAAGCATGTTCAATTTTTTGATTTCCAATCATACATGAAATAGTTGGACAACCAGGGTCTTTGTATTTTAATGCATTATTGGTTGAGAGAATGGAACTTACCTGTTCAGCTAGAAAATCTTTTTTTCTTACCTGATGTTTTCTTTTAACGGTGCACAAGTCTTTCAGAAATTTGGTATAAGATGGTATTTATTGGATGACATCTAAAAATATATCTCTGGGGAATGGTTCAATTTCTTTATTTTTAATGCCTGAGGAAATGGAGGTGCATGAGAAAAATTATTATCATCAATGATGGGTAATGGTTCATCAACTCATTCCTTACCCTTCTGAATCTGATTTATTTTCAACTTCGCAAGGTTCAAGAATAGGTATCTGGATGACCTTACCACTGCGAAGAGTAATAACATATTTGACTTCGTCTATATGTTGACTACCAAAACTACCCCCGTGCGGGTTTTGATGACTTTTGGGGTTTGGTTGTGGTTGTGCATGAAACTTTCATTTCTCATTAATAGTTAAAGCATATGTGATTTTGGAGAAAGTATTTTTCATATCAATCCATGTTTGCACATTTTGATTATTGATGGCTTCTTGTTTCTCAATGAATGCATGCAAGGTATCCTTAAGGGTTTTCCTATGTGTGACATATGGTGCATAATTCTGGGAATTTCAGAAATTCTGATGTACTTGGGGAGATTATTGCGACGGTTGTGCTTGGTTATCATTCCTCCAATTGAAGTTTGGATGATTTCTCCAACCAGAATTGTAGGTTTGGGAGTATGGGTTTGGATTTGGTCTATTGAAAGTGTTTATGGAATTGACTTGGTCGTGGAGACATTCTTGCAGGGTTGGCAAAGTTGGGCAAACTTGTGTGACATGTTCATGTGAATTACATATTTGACATGTGACTTCTTGGACTGACTTGACATGATCACTTTTCCTAAGTTCTAATACCTCAACTTTTTTAGCTAGAGATACATACTTAGTAGAAAAGTCAGAGTCTTCCCTAAGATTAAATATACCTATACTAGATGGATGTGGTTTTACAGGCGACTCATAAGTGCCGTTTGTGTCCCATTGTTATGCATTCTCTGCTATGTGCTCTAGGTAATATAGTGCATCTTCGGAATTTTTATCCCTAAACTCACCATTACACATCATCTCCACTACTTATCTACCCTGGGGTGTTAAACCCTCGTAGAAATAGGCAACCAGCCTCCATGTTTCAAACCTGTGATGTGGATAAATATTCAACATCTCTTTAAATATCTCCCAATATTGGTAAAGTGTTTCCCCCGACGCTTGTGTGAAAGTTTTGATTCTCCTCTTAAATTAGTTTGTCCTGTGCAGGGGAAAGAATTTTTTTGAAAACTGTTCTTGCAAATCATCTCATGTTCTTATGGACCCTGACCTAAGGTTCTGCAGCCAAATTTTAGCTTTATCCTTTAAAAAAAATGGAAAAAAACTTTAATCAATTATATTCATGCTGCAATTTTGGTATGTGCATGTGTTACATACCTCTTCAAATTCCCTTAAGTGCTTATGAAGATTTTCTGATTCTAGACCGTGGAATGTGAGTAAAAGTTGGATGACATCTGGCTTAAAATTAAACCGTGTTGCATCTGGGGGAAAAATAATGCAAGATAGTGATCATATCCTATATGTATTCATGAATTGTCTGAGTGTCCTATGATGATTAAGATCGTCATGCTGAGACTCGTTTTCTTCATGATCAACTGGGTTTTCAACTCGGGCAGGTTGATTTTCATTTTTGTTATCGGCCGTTTTGACAGATGATGAAGGTGATGGAGACTCTCTATTTAATCTACCACTAGATGATCGAGACCAATATTTCATGCAACCTAAATGCAAACTATATGATAAAATTTAAAAATGCAAATACAATACTTACAAAAAGAAAATAATAAACAAGTGAAAAAAGGAAAAAATAATTAAATTAAAATTAAAATTAAAACTGACAAAAAGAAAAAAAGAAAATGAGATGCAGAAAATATAATCACTATATATATATATATATAAAGAAAAGAAAAAAATAATAATAATAATAATTACAACGATTATTCTATCTACTAAATTTATTCCCCGACAACGGCGCCAAAAACTTGACACGGTCAAAAAGTGGTTCTTTACTCCCAAGTATAAGAGTGTCGAAGTAATAAAATAACCTTGTAAGTCCGGGTTCAATCCACATGAAATAAATTTAGTAAAACAAAATAACAATTCGAGTGAAATAAAAATATTGGATTTGTTTGAAGTGGTGGAAAATTTTATATTGAACTACAACAATATATTAAAATGTCGGAGTTAGGAGATCCACTCTTAATATTTCAAATATAGAGAAATCTTATTTTTTATAATATACAAATTGTTATTATTACCTAGTTAATTTACCTCAGGAATTAATTATGTTAAAACATATAAAACCAGTCATAAAGGCAGTGATAACATTTGTCTATAACAAGTTCAATTAGGTACTCAATTATGCCAAAAAAATAAAATCAGCCATATAGGTGGTAGCAAAATTTGTCAATAATTAATCCAGATTTAAATTACTTATAAATAATATTAATCTATATTCTCATATTAAGAGCTTCACGTTTTATCCCAACATGATGAAATTAGCTACTCATGATTTGAAGAAAAACATGCATAATTTAATTACCGAAAGAAAAAGAAATTACAATAAAGCTTAAAAAAACAAAACACATAAGATACTCTCTCACAAATTCTATAAGAGAACTTTGAAAGAAAGCATGAATAAAAATGAGAGGTGAGCACCTCTATTTATAATAAAAGTGTTCATCTCTCAATTATTAATTATAATTTTACAAATCAAATACAAACAATAAATTTTTACTAATTTATTTTTTTCTCTTTCCTTTTTTGACTTTTTTTTTTTTTTTTTGTTGATAATTTTTCAAACATGATCACAATCCACTTAAAGTGGATTATGGAATTTCAACTTTTATTTTATTTTATTTTTTTACTTTTTTATTTTTTATTTTTTTTTTTTTTTTAGTTTATTTTCTAATAATTAAAATTACATGCAATACACATTGACGTCTTCATCAATTTCGACCTTGAAAACCTCAGAACTATAAATTCTTGCAAACATCAACGTTGTATATATTTGAGTCTTCTTTCATCTGGAACTGGAATCGGTTCAATCTGATATCGGAGTAAAAAGTTATGGCCAAATTACGAAAATTGCGCAAAGTTGAATTATTTCTGAAATTGTATACTGTTAGAACGCCCTTTCAAGTTTTCGGCCTCCAAAATCCAAATGTCATGTCCATTTTTCTAGTTATGCATCTAAGGTATTATTTCACTTACATAAGAAATAAAAATCATAATAAAAATATATAAAACATAAATTTAATTATTATTTTACAAATGTGCTAAATTAAGGGAATTAATGAAATTATAAGTGTAAAATGATTTAATAAAATAAAGGTCAATCTAAAAAAAATACATATTCCAATAGAGTGTGATTTGTCTTGTAGTATATTGAAATAGTGTATCTTACTTTGAGGTCATGAGTTCAAATTCAGGGAGTGCGTTTCTTGTAAAAGCTTGGAACAACCGGTGGTTTTATCTGTTCCGCTTAAGCCCGAAATGGGTGGTTTGGCAGCGGGATTTCCAACGATTCAAATATATATATATATATATATATATATATAAAAGTAGTGTTTTTCTAATTTTTTTTCGGTCTTCAATTTAATAAAACGAAATATATATAATGTTATAACTTAGTCATTATTTTATTAAAAAGAAAAATCACTCGCTAGAAATATATCCTCGAGAATGTACAGGGGAAAACTACAGATAATCTTGGTTTTCAGAATCTTTACAATTATATTCTCTTAGCAACAGAACATGTGTACACTTTTTGGGCCATTGGAAAAACGAATATTACGGTTGATTGTTTATATATGCTATTTATATTGAGCTCCCATATTAATATTTAATATCATCATAATTTAATTCAGTGGAAAATTAATTGTTTCAGACATGAAAGAATTTTTTTTATCTTTTAATTATGCCAGATATTTTAGAAAGGATAAATATTCTTTTAATTCATTTAGTTTGAATTAATCACTCACTTAGTTCTTATATTTCTTAAAATTATTGAAAAAAAAAGTCCATGTTATATCATTGTTTCGTTAGAATCAATTTAATTATCATTTATTTTTCTCTTATTGCATGTCAAATTTAATTTTAAATTACATCAGTCTCATCCAATTTAATTTATTTTGAATAAATTTTGAAAATATAAGAAATTATCTTATGATAATTTGCTCAAAGCGAAAAACAAAATCAACAAATTAGGTACGTCTAATCTAGCTTGGAATCACAATTAATGTTTGTTAATGAAACTTGCGCATGTGGTAGAAATTTGACAATCGTGTACAGTTGAAGTGCTGGGCAAAATAAGATTCAAATTTGATATTCCTTGTGAGAAATCAAGATCACAACTTGGCCACTTATAAATACACAAACATAACAAGTATTTTTATAAATATATACAGATACCTTAGTACTGTGATTGTGATTATGGAATATGAATATATAACTTTATTTATAAATACGTTTTAGCATAACCTAATATGAATATAATTAGATACGTTAGCATTGTGATTGTGGAATATGAATATATAGCTTTATAAATATTGGTCGGCAAGACTTAAATCGTTTGCTTTATATTATTCACATAACCTAATTTTACATTATATATGGATCCATTTATTGATTCTTTTAAGATTTAGGCTGCAAAATTTATCAAGATTTCTAAGAATATGTCTCTTCTTATCATAAAATCTACAACGCTAAAAGGTCAACCTTTTAACAAAATAGTTGTCCGACGCTAAAAGTTAAACTTTTTACATTGAACAACTCTTTCGAAGCTACAGAGTCAACCTTTTAGCATCGAATTTAAATTTCGACGCTAAAGGTCTATCATTTAGCGTCGAAATTAGATTCGACGCTAAAAGGTTGAACCTTTAACGTCAAAATAGTTGTCTGATGCTAAGGGTAGAATCTTTAGCGTCGAAATACTTGTCCGACGCTAAAGGATAGAACCTTTAGCATCGAAAAAGTTGTTCGACGCTAAATGTCAAAAATTTAAATATAATTTTAAAAGGCGTGAGTTTTTTTAAAATATTAAAAAAATAATACTATTTAACATTGAACAATTTAATTCGACTCTAAATCATAGACCTTTAGTGTCGAATTTAAATTTTGACGCTAAAGGGTAAATTTAAAATTTTCAATTTCCCGCCTTCTAAAATTTGAATTTATCGCCTAATAAAAATAGATTTAAAATTTTTGACATTTAGCGACGAATATCTAAAAGCCAAGCCCGAGCCCGCCCGTTGCCATCCTTAGTTATTAATATTTAAAATGAATTATTAATGTATAACTCTTCACATTCTTCCTCCAAATTTTTCGTTATCCAAAATTATTAATTATTAAAAATACTTTAATTAAATAATATCGTTTCAAAATTAATGTTCAACTTTTCTTATTTTTCAATTTCAAACCTTTTATTTTCCCAAATCTTCCAAACTCTTCATAATGATGTGATCCAGAATGAGCTCTGTTTGTTGGGCCAAGTTAACTTGAAGTTGTGGCTGATTGCATGGTTTGGTCAAATTGGTGTATTTGGGCCATTTTGGTGGATTTGGAAGATTCCTTGGGTTCTGAAGTTTGGTCCATGCATGAGACATTATGTGAAGGCTTTATTATGTCTAAAGCAATATTGGAATGGGTCTAGGACGTGCATGGGCTGCCTTGATTGATTTTGGGCTTTATTTCCGAATGGTGCATTAGTAGTGGCGGGATTTACGCAGTCTTCGTATTTTAGACGTAACTTTCTCGTCCGATGTCCGATTTTGGTGATTCAAGTTTCATTGAAAAGATAACTCGTAGATCTACAACTTTTAAGTTTTCATCAAAGTTCAATTCGGATTCCTTCATGGACTAAATGAGGACGCAATGTATCCCTATAGTTTTTATATTTTATATTTTTTAAGTTATGTGTTGTTTAAGTGTTGGGCTGAACATTAATTAAATTAAAAAGCCCATGGATGAAATTTTCAAGTATTTTATTAGGGTTTTATTATATTTTGGTAGAATTAGGGTTAGCCACCTATTTAAAGGGGCATTATTCATTGTAATGGATAATTAACCAATAATATATCTTTTTACAAAATAAATTGACTTGTGTCATCTTGAGGGAGTGGATTCTTCCTTGGTTTTACGGAACAAAAGCTTATCAACGTGTGGCAAGCGTTGTGGCGCTGTATCGCTGTTCATGATTCTCCAAAGAAATAAAGAAAGGTTTTTAAGGGCAATGTTCCTTAAGGGTTGGACTTGATCTTGGAAGGATTTTGTTCTTACAAAATCAAGATTCGCGGTTCTTGGGGCTTAGAACACGTGGAGAGGTTTGCTTGGCTTTGTTCCAGGCAGGTTTTTATCATTTGGTATCAGGAGCTCAGGGTTCCAAGGTCAAGATTTTCTCTATCTTTATCGTTTTATGAAGTTTTAATATTCCTTTTTTTTTCTCCTGTTTTTTTTTTTGTCTCTTCTCATCTCAATTTTTTTTTCTTATTTCCTTTGTGTTTTTCATGTTTATGATCGATTCTTGGATGTTATTATAATGATCTTTCATGGTAATAGCATATAGGATTCAGTTCTTAGAGTTTTTGAGTCAATTGAAGTCGAATTTATCTGTAATTTTCGGATCAGTTCGGTCAGAATTTTTCAGCTGCGCACTGATTTTCAAACTGCTGTAACTTTTGATCTAGAAAGAGTTACGGGACCCATAATATATCGATTTATAAGTACTCAAGGAGACGAATTCATTAGTCATTGGCCGTACTCAATCCGCTTAAGTTTCGAGTCTCAAAATCCCTTTCAAAGTTACGAATTCTGTCCAGTTTCAGTTCAGTTTGTCTTCTTATTTTACTTTGGTTTATTTTTTTATTTTTTTTAGTCAGTTTCTTTGTGTTTGTTTTCATATTTTCTTGGTGATTCTTTGAGTCTTTCCTCATTATTGGCGTCTTTCGAGTAAGGGTTGATTTATATAAATAATTTGATGGATAAAAGGGTATTTATCTTTCGCACGAGATGCTCTATCAATAGTAAAGTGTGTAGCATGATTATTAATAGAGGGAATCACACAATTTAGCTAGCACTACCCTTGTGGAAAAATTGGGATTACCATTGATACCTCTTGATAGACCTTATAAGTGGATGAGTGATTTCGGAGAGTTCGAGGTTACTAAGCAGGTTGTGGTAAATTTTGCAATTGGGAAGTATGTTGACCAAATAGTTTGTGACGTGGTTCCTATGTATCATACGCATGTTTTATTGGGTAAGCATTGGTATAAATTCAATAAAGTAGTTTATGATATGGATAAGAATATCTACAAATTTAGGTGTGGTGAAAAGATTATCAAGCTTGCTCCTTTAACCCTACAAGAGGTCGATGAGGATGAGTTGTACATGCAGAGGAGTGAAGAAGAGTGGGCTAAAAAGAAAGGTGCAATTGCACTTGGAATGTTACTAGGAGAGCTTCCAGAGTTGACAGAGAAAAATACATTAGCAAAATATGAAGTAAAGCAGGATACGAGCGTAGCCTTGAGTAATGAAATGAAACATGTTGACGTTTCAATAAATAAGAGTAAGGTGGTTGATGGTGTTGATGATAGTGATGATATTGATGTGAGCGATAACATTGGTGTTCATGATTTGGCTGTTCATGATGCCAATGAGGTACTTGATGTTACTGTTAAGGGTGAATATCATATGGAGCAATCTGATGTTGGTTGTGAGGACATGAGTTATGGTGTGCAAAAAGTACATGTGGCTGAATATGTAGAGTGTGGTCAGATCGTGGATGAGAGTGTTGATTGTTTGAGAAAGCGACATGGGCATGTTGAGTTTGTTTTAAATGAGATTTTAAATGTGAATCCATGTGGGAATCTATTTGCTGTTGCAAGTGGCGTTAAGAATGAGAGTAGCAATGGAGAGATTGAGAGTGGAAAAGTATTGCAAAAAAGTCATTCATTCGCCTTATTGACTTTTGCTCACCTTAACCATTTTTTTCCTTGTGATTTTCTTTTATTCCAGGATTCTCGTCCCATTGATCTTGTCATTTTTATCTATGACCTGGGTTCGGATTCGAGGTCGAATCCTTTTCAAGAGAGGGAGAATGATGTGATCCAGAATGAGCTCTGTTTGTTGGGCCAAGTTAACTTGAAGTTGTGGCTGATTGCATGGTTTGGTCAAATTGGTGTATTTGGGCCATTTTGGTGGATTTGGAAGATTCCTTGGGTTCTGAAGTTTGGTCCATGCATGAGACATTATGTGAAGGCTTTATTATGTCTAAAGCAATATTGGAATGGGTCTAGGACGTGCATGGGCTGCCTTGATTGATTTTGGGCTTTATTTCCGAATGGTGCATTAGTAGTGGCGGGATTTACGCAGTCTTCGTATTTTAGACGTAACTTTCTCGTCCGATGTCCGATTTTGGTGATTCAAGTTTCATTGAAAAGATAACTCGTAGATCTACAACTTTTAAGTTTTCATCAAAGTTCAATTCGGATTCCTTCATGGACTAAATGAGGACGCAATGTATCCCTATAGTTTTTATATTTTATATTTTTTAAGTTATGTGTTGTTTAAGTGTTGGGCTGAACATTAATTAAATTAAAAAGCCCATGGATGAAATTTTCAAGTATTTTATTAGGGTTTTATTATATTTTGGTAGAATTAGGGTTAGCCACCTATTTAAAGGGGCATTATTCATTGTAATGGATAATTAACCAATAATATATCTTTTTACAAAATAAATTGACTTGTGTCATCTTGAGGGAGTGGATTCTTCCTTGGTTTTACGGAACAAAAGCTTATCAACGTGTGGCAAGCGTTGTGGCGCTGTATCGCTGTTCATGATTCTCCAAAGAAATAAAGAAAGGTTTTTAAGGGCAATGTTCCTTAAGGGTTGGACTTGATCTTGGAAGGATTTTGTTCTTACAAAATCAAGATTCGCGGTTCTTGGGGCTTAGAACACGTGGAGAGGTTTGCTTGGCTTTGTTCCAGGCAGTTTTTATCACTTCATTTTCTATTAATGATTGAAAGTTTGTCAATTAAATGTGTATTTATTTCAAATGAATTATTAATGTTTAATTTTTCACATTATTCATTAACTCTCACTTATTTATTAGTAGAAATCTAAGAGTCATAAATTATATTAAGTTAACTATAAAAGAGTAAGCTAGCTAATCAAAAAAAATAATTTTTGAAGGAGCGGGTAACTTTCTATTTGATATCAAAGCCACGTAACTCATACATAAATAGACTAACACTACTACATTATTTCATGCAAGAAAAATCACCTTCATATTCTTCTATTTGGTATCCCAATTGGATTTCATTTTGGTATCAAAGTATGATGTTATAAATAAGTGGAATTATACAAAGCATCATATGCAAATATTATATATATATATATTTATATATTGGTGCGTTAAGATTCTCTTATGATTAATATATTATGTCAACTAGCTAGCTAGCCCATTATCAATATGCACACACTACCGGAATCTGAATCATACGTCAACAATTTTGCCACGTGTCTAGTTAAAAACTGATCAATCGTGTATATTATGAAAATTGGAAAAGAGAAGATGAGATTCCTTGGAATTACAACTTACATTACATTACATTACACACAATAAAAATACACTACATAATATATTCTTTATAAGATAGAAAAAACGGGGATGAAAAGACAAAAAAGCCCATCCCTTCACTTGTATTCTTATTATTATCATGGGTGCTGTTGTTGTTGTTGTTGTTGGGGGACAGGCATGCTTAGGGCAACTAAAGATATTTTGTTATTTGCTTCAGCTTTCTGCAATTCAACTTGATTATTAGCTTCAATATCTTCAATCACTGAAGCTGTGTTTCCATTAATTACTTGATTACCCTTCACCGGATCCGGTATCTCGTCGGCGGCGGAGCCGAACTCCTCCATCTTCTCCTTGTGTTTTCCCCACAGCACCGAGTAAAGTCCTATAACTATCAAGATTGAACCAAGGACACTGCATCCCCCCCCACAAAACCAAATTAACTTAATTAGCTAATTAATTAAGAGAGTGTTAAAAGGGTAATTACATAAATAGATAAATTAATTAAATAAAGTATACCCTCCAAGATAAATCTTCTCAGCAAGAATGAAAGAGCCCATGATGGCTACAACAATCATCATCAAGGGGCTGAAAGCAGTAGCAAAAACTGGACCCCTTTTCTTTATCACTAGTCCTTGTACATAGTATGAAATACTTGAGGTCACAATTCCCTATACATTAAGAAAAACAAAATTAATTAGAAATATTATTATTAACTTTAATTAATTATAAAATCATTGAAATGAAAGTGGATTAATTGAAGATTAGGATTATGACTTACAGCATAAGCTGCAGCAAGAAGGTTCATATCCCAGCCAATTTGCCACACAGAGGGCTTGTGCTCCATTGCAAATGTCACAACAATTGCTTGTAGAGTCCCCACAAAGCACATTAGTGATGTGAGTGAAAGCTGATGATTCTTGTATGTCTCCAGTGCCTTGGTCTGTTAAATTAATTAAAAAAAAAACATACAATTATTTACATATCAGATTAAATTAATTAAGAGTTAGCTAGCTAGGTAGCTAATAAATTAAAGAAGGGGGAAGCTAATTCAAATAAATAATTAAATAAAGATATATTAGTCACCTGTAAAACAAACAAAGAAGCCCAGGCAAGAGTTGCAATGATAAGAAAAATGGAGCCAATGAACCATTCTTTCTCAGAAGAGCCAGATGTGGAGTTAGTGGCATCGGATTTGTAATGAGGATGAACATGTTTAGTCCAAAACAATTCAACAATAGGTCCCTTGTATAAGGTCATCAACATGGCACCTGCTACTGTCACTCCTGTTCCCACTACCTTTGCTTGACACCTTAACTTTTTCATATTTACTTTCTCCATCCTATTTTCATTAATAAAACAAAAAATTAAGAAAATACACATCAATTTTTCTTTTTTTAAAAAAAAGTTTCTTAATTATGAATTATGAAAATTTTATACATATATATATACATACTCATACCTCCATATGACTGCCATCACAAAGGTCATAGCAGGAAGCATGTTGCTCATGGCACATGAGAAAGTTGGTGATGTAAATTTCAAACCAGCGTAGTAAAAGTTCTGATCAATCACTGGCCTGTCATTTAATTACATCAAATTATAATTGTGTTAGTTTTATAAATATAATTATGTGGGATAATTAAATTATTAAAAAAAATTAATTAATCACCCGAGAAGGGCAAGCACAAATATCTGCATGAACACTTTAAATGTTATCTTTGGTTGTGCTTTCCTGCATGTAAAGAGAAAAAAATATAAAGAAGTTAAATATAAAATTCATCAAAAAGTCGTAATCAGGCTCCCGCTCTAAAAAAGATCTAAAAAGGTCTTAATATACATAATTTTATTTGTATTTTTTCACATACCTTTCGAGAAAAAAAGCGAAGGGAGCAATGACAGCGGTGGCAAAGGCGTGGCGATAAACAACGAGGACATAGTGAGACATGCCGCGGTTGAGGGAAACCTTAGTGATGATATTCATGCCGGCGTAGCCAAATTGCAGGGAAATCATGGCGAAGTAAGGCTTAGAGCTCTCAAGGAAGTTGCTGCAACATCTTAGCTTCTCCATTTTCAACCACTTAAAAAAGAAAATGAATTAAGAATAAAATTTTTTAAGGAAGAAACAGCTCAAGAGCGCTTCCTACTGAAAATGGTACTACTTCATGCCTATTTATATTAGTTTCCAAGGAATGTTGCTGCGTGTCTCAACATTTTGCTGATTTCATGTGCATAGTATATATAATCAATTTTAAGCAAAAAAAAAAAAAAAAAAAAAAAAAATTACTTTTTGATAATATTATAATTATGTAGTAATCAACTTGTTTTGATGAATCATAGTACTATCCTCCAACTTGAAAATCTATTCACATCTATTTCTATGAATTTAGATCTAGTGTTGAGTTGATATATATATATTTTTTAAAATATTGGAAATCTCATCGTCAAAACATATAATCCGGGTTTAAATGGAGTATGTAAAATCTCCGACTGTCCCAAGTTTTTATAAAAAATACATTATCTGGACTTTAACTCATGACTTAACAATCATATTCAAAGTCATTTGCCACCAAGTCACACCCTCAAATGAGGGGAGAATGTCTTCACCGCTCGATGAAAGAGTGTGTTTTTTGCTAAAATAAGATTAGGTACTAAACTTATAATTAATTTGATTTTTATTTTTTTTTGGAAAAATTGTGAAATTCATAATAATTATTTATATAAATGGAGAGGAGGGGTAAAGAAGGACATGAAAGGGAGGTGGGTTACACGTGTCAGATAATGGTGGGGTATCTGAGTCACCAAGTAGATGATAGTGAGTGTAGGTGATGTAAGCTAATTGAGACACTGAGGCCTTTTGTGTCATTTTATATGAAAATTGATCATCCCACCCCCTCTGACACACTGACACATTCCCCTCCCTCTTTATTTCATTACAAATTTACTAAATTGGCCTTCTCATTATTAAATTTGACTTTGACAATAATTATTGCCAAAAATAAAAGACAGGGGAAAATTCCCCATTTATTTCATCGTATGACACCCTTGGACGATCCCAAGGGCATTAGTTTTTTTTTTTTTTTTTTATAATTTTTATATTCTTTTTTTAATTCTGAAAAAAAGGTTTTATAATTTTTTTAAAAAAATATTTTTTTTTTATAAAAATTGTGTTGATTTTGATTCCGATTCTAATTTTATATTTTATTTATTAAAAATTATTTTTCTTATTTAATTTCGAAATCAATATCTATATTTATTTTTACTTTTTAAAAAAAAAGAATATTTTATTAAAAGTTGTGTTGATTCTGATTTTATATTTTCTTTATTAAAAGTTGTTTGTCTTATTTAATTTCGTAAATCAGTATCAATATCACCAAGTGCGTCAGGAGGAGACTTTGGAGGCAACATATATTAGAATTTATGTTTTTATATTTTTAAGTGTAACTTTTTATGTTGTTATTTGTACTATTTTCAAATAAATATTTTTCTAATATACATGAGAACATTTTTATAATACATAAGTACTGTTAAATTAAATTATAAAATATATTTTTTGAAAAAAAATTTAAAAGAAAAAATAAAATTAAAAAAATAAATAAAATAAATAAAAAACCTAAAGAGGGGGCCTTCTTCAGTGAAATATATTTTTTGAAAAAAAAAAAAAAAAAAAAAAAAACCTGAAGAAGGGCGATCGCCCTTCTATTCATATTTTTTTTAATTTTTTTTTCTTTTAAAAAATTAATAAAAAAATATATATGTTATATATATATATATATATATATATATCAATAAATAACAAAATTAGATATATATGGATTTAAGATTTTGGTGAAAGGAATAAATAAAAAATATATAATTTGAAAATTGATATAATGGGTTAACAATTTGAAAATTGAAAATAGAATTTTGGTGAAAGGAAGAGGGTAAATAAGGAATTATAGGGGAGACAAAAAAGTCAAATGTGTAAGAGGGAGGGGGGAAGATAAGCCCTCTTTTATATTCATTTGCTAACAAAGATTCCCCATGACGACGTGGTCATGGAATTGGCAAATCAGAACCGTTGGATCAATCAAATCTTTTACAAAACAATAAAGATTAATAAATAAATCAAGTTAACGTATCTAAAAATATTCATTCGTTCGTGAAACACTACTGGATTCGCATAACACTTAGAAGTTGGCCATTGTGATTAATTGAAACAGCAGAATCATATCTCTTTAGGATAAAGAGTCTTGAGTTGTAATCTTCCTTGTGTATATTATCAAGTATTTTATTTTATTTTTTTCGTTTACTAATATCCACATATTTGTTAAAAAAATATTGATTGCTTAATCAAAATTTTAAAGATGAAAATTCCAACTTACGGTTTCTTCTCCTCTCCCTCTCATGGAGTAAATCTTTGGTGCAACAGAGATATGCAGGGCCGGCCCTGGGCAGGAGCCACAAGGGCGACTGTCCAGAGCCCAAAAATTATGGGGGCACTAAATTGAAATTTGTTTTTACAATTTATAAATTGAAATTATTAAAATCTTACTAGCGGACCACTATGACTCAAGATAGACTAGATGGATTAGCAATCTTATGCATTGAAAATGATGAGATTGAAGACTTGGAGTATGATGATATAATTGATGATTTTGTTTCAAAAAATGCTAGAAGACAATTTCTCAACTATTGAAATTTTAAGGAGCTTTGCTAGGAATAGTTGTATATGATTATATTTTTTATTGTCGGGGTTTAAGTACTATGTCCCCCTTTATATATTTTCTCAAGTAATATAATTTGGGCGTGAGGGCCTAGCCCCCAGCTTCGCTTGGATTCCAGCCCTCGTTTAAATATTAATTTTTTTTAAACATATGTTTTCGTAATGAAAAATAGCACATTTTGAGCTTCGCACCGGGCACCCAAAAATTCAGGACCGGCCCTGGAGGTATGAGTGACGTGGTATCACCAGCGAATTAGAAAATTACATGTATAATTTAATACATATTTTTTAGTTGTTTTTTAATTTTTTAGCACGCGTAGCAATGGATGATTGGCTTGTTGCATGGATGATGTGGTACCTCTGTTGCACCAAAGATTTTCTCCCTCTCATGAGGGGAGGGTTCGATTTTCTCTATGGAGTTGTAAATGAAAATAAACACTTCAAATTAAATATCAGTATAAAATATTTAACAAAATTATCGTAGATTATTAGATATAGAGTTCTTTCCGTTAATTATTCTTGATCGTCTTATCCCATTGAAAACCCCAGGAATATCCACCTTATAAGGTTTAAAAGATCCAAAAACTCTTAAAATATTTTTAAGTGTGTTAGTCAATAAATCATTGCACTGAAAGGTGCAATGATTTATGTTTATGTTGACGGTGGATTTTGGTCTCAGGGCAATACGGGAATATCACCTCCGAGGGAATCCTCCTTCAATAGTGAATTTGTTTGGTTATGGGGGACCAAAAGCAAATTTAGCAAAAGACAGATAAATGCACCAATCGACAAAGAGATTTAACGTGGTTCGGTGGATTTGGATCCGACCTACGTCCACGGGCACAAACAGGATGATACTTTTATTACTGAAATATGCTTCTCGGATCTTTTTTGTGTTTACAAGTCAGAGCTTGATGATTCTGATGCCCACTTTTAACCTTCAGCTTGTTATCCCCTTTTACCTATGCTCTACCCTCCTATTTATAATAGTGTAGAAATCATATTCCTATTTGTACAAGAATTTCCTAGTTAAAACAATTTCATTTCCCATAAGGATTCCTAGTCAAAACTGTTCCCTTTTCCCATAAGGATTCCTAATCAAAACTACATTTACTTCATTTATCCTATTAGGATATTAACTCACCAGTTTTCCTCATGAAAATAGGATAACTTGTCATCTTATCCACAATGATAGGGTGTTATCTTCTGGAGCACGCCTCGCTATATGGTCGGTCTTCATAAGGTCGGTCACAATAGTTTTTTGTACTGAGAGTGCTGCTGTCGACCTGATAATTGCCCGGTCATCCGATCTTATGTGGTCGGGTTACAGATCATAAGTGCTCGGCCCTTAACTTATGTGGTCGGGTCGGTATTAATGATCTCGATCAAGAATGGAGTTACCCTTTTACCCCTGTCGTGCTGCTTAAATATCATAGTGCCTTAAAAACACCATCAACATCTATCCCCTAGTTCTCGGTAACAACGAGTTTGTGAGTTGATGCCGGGAACTATAAAAAAAGATGGTGTGTCGATGAATCCGTCGGTGGTCACTCCAGAAACCTCAGAGAAAAATGCTTTGGCTGCAAATCTGGTCATTCCTGCCACCTTCATGTGCTCAGTCAACGAGGATCCCGATATCTACCCATGGAGAAAATGCTTTGCCCTTATGCTGATGACGATCGACTCGGTGGGACGTAACCCGACCCTGAGCTGAGAAGAACATTTGGCTCTGGGGGAATGTCACCTCCCCAGACCAATAAAGGGTCGACCATGGGGGAGATGCTACGATCCCATGCCGATGATAAGTCTCTCGGTGAGACGTATTCCGACCCCGAGCTGAAGAAATACTTGGCTCTGGGGGAATATTACATCCTCAGTCCAAAGAAGCTGACTCGGTGGGACGTAACCCGACCCCGAGCTGAAAGAAAGACTTGGCTCTGGGGGAATGTTACATCCCCAGTCCAAAGAAGCCGACTCGGTGGGACGTAACCCGACCCCGAGTTGAGAGAAACACTTGGCTCTGGGGGAATGTTACATCCCCAGTCCAAAGAAGCCGACTCGGTGGGACGTAACCCGACCCCGAGCTGAGAGAAACATTTTGGCCTCGGCAGAACGAAATCCGGCCCCGAGCCGAAAAGAAGCATCGGTCTCGGCGGTACAAGAGCAGACCTGAGCCGATTATCCAAGTGGCCTAGACGGAATGAATCCAGCCCCGAGCCGATTAACCAAGTGGCTTTGGCGGAACGAATCCAGCCCTGAGCCAATTAACCAAGTGGCTTCGGCGGAACGAATAAAGCCCCGAGCCGATTAACCAAGTGGCCTTGGCGGAACGAATCCAGCCCCGAGTTGAATAAACAAGTGGCCTCGGCGAAACAAAATCTATCCCCGAGCCGAAACAAATATCGATCTCGGTGGTACAAGAGCAGACCCGAGCCGAAAATAAACATCGGTCTCGGCGGTACAAGAGCAGACCCGAGCCGAAAAGAGACATCGGTCTCGGCGGTACAAGAGCAGACTCGAGCCGGAAAGAAACATCGGTCTCGACGGTACAAGAGCAAACCCGAGCCGGAAAGAAATATCGGTCTCGGCGGTACAAGAGCAGACCCGAGCCGGAAAGACACATCGGTCTCGACGGTACAAGAGCAGACCCGAGCCGGAAAGAGACATCGGTCTCGACGGTACAAGAGCAGACCCGAGCCGGAAAGAAACATCGGTCTCGGCGGTACAAGAGCAGACCCGAGCCGTAAAACAAATGTCAAAACCATTGTGTGGGCCATAACAAACAATCATAATCAAATGTCAGCCTAAAACAGAAGAGGTATTACTCACATTTTTGGGATTCGTTGCCTTCCGCTTTTCGCCTCTTCTCCGACTGGCTCCGGCTTCAATCCCTTCATTATTCGTCTCTTCCATCCTCTCCAGTTTGTCCATCAGTGATTTTAGAATGATTTGATTTTCCTCCCTATCTTTCCTCATATTTTCCTCCGACTTCTCCATCCAATCTGCTGTTGAACTCCCTGACGACCAGTGATTTCCATCTTCTGCCATCGTCTTACCACGCGAGCTGCTTTTTGTTGGAGCTCCCCACAGACGGCGCCAACTGTTGACGGCTGATTTTGGTCTCAGGGGCAATATTGGAATATTACTCCCGAGACAATCCTCCTTCAATAGTGAATTTGTTTGGTTATGGGGGACCAAAAGCAAATTTAGCAAAAGACAGATAAATGCACCAATCGACAAAGAGATTTAACGTGGTTCGGTGGATTTGGATCCGACCTACGTCCACGGGCACAAACAGGATGATACTTTTATTACTGAAATATGCTTCTCGGATCTTTTTTGTGTTTACAAGTCAGAGCTTGATGATTCTGATGCCCACTTTTAACCTTCAGCTTGTTATCCCCTTTTACCTATGCTCTACCCTCCTATTTATAATAGTGTAGAAATCATATTCCTATTTGTACAAGAATTTCCTAGTTAAAACAATTTCATTTCCCATAAGGATTCCTAGTCAAAACTGTTCCCTTTTCCCATAAGGATTCCTAATCAAAACTACATTTACTTCATTTATCCTATTAGGATATTAACTCACCAGTTTTCCTCATGAAAATAGGATAACT
The DNA here is from genome assembly GCA_019454045.1 of Zanthoxylum bungeanum. Classification (NCBI taxonomy): domain Eukaryota; kingdom Viridiplantae; phylum Streptophyta; class Magnoliopsida; order Sapindales; family Rutaceae; genus Zanthoxylum; species Zanthoxylum bungeanum. Next base: position 32,839 of record SKCR01036781.1, read on the forward strand.
TGTCATCTTATCCACAATGATAGGGTGTTATCTTCTGGAGCACGCCTCGCTATATGGTCGGTCTTCATAAGGTCGGTCACAATAGTTTTTTGTACTGAGAGTGCTGCTGTCGACCTGATAATTGCCCGGTCATCCGATCTTATGTGGTCGGGTTACAGATCATAAGTGCTCGGCCCCTAACTTATGTGGTGGGATCGGTATTAATGATCTCGATCAAGAATGGAGTTACCCTTTTACCCCTGTCGTGCTGCTTAAATATCATAGTGCCTTAAAAACACCATCAACAGTTTATAAAAAAAAAAAAAATTGGGCATGTTTAAAAAAATAATAAAAAATTTGAATTCACTATTTGCACAGTAAATCTCATGCTTATAAATAAAGGCTTCATTTCATTATTTTCTTCATCTCATTTTCAATCAAATCTTTTGTATTCTAAGAGAGAAAATATAGTTTCTTCTCAAGAATTTGTGAGAGAGTTGTAGTTCTCATATTCTAAGAGAGTGAGATTGTTCACTCCTTGTGTTTAGAGAAGTTGTAACATTCTTTCCACTATAGTGAAATCCTTCTACATTTGCCCGTGGATGTTTCACTAATATTAAGGGTTTTACCACGTTAAATATGTATCTCATTACTTTATTTTATTGTTAAGATTTATGGTATGCTAAGCTTCCTAATTATTATTATATTGTTATATGATAGGCAACGCCTCCTAAACTAATAATTATTTTCAATTTCACTTTACTTGCGTGCCAGTTTCAGCCCACGATCCCCTAACAAAGTGTACGTCTATGATATTCAATATCAGTATTAGAGGTATTGAAAATGAAACAATGGTTATTAAACTTAAAACTTCTAAAATTGAACATAAAACACATTTTAAATTCATATACCGATTTCAAGTTTAATAATAGAAATTTTAAGTTCAATGGTTTCAGATTCCAACTTTGATTCCCCATAACTAGTACCCGGATATACATTAACAAATTCTTTCAAAAATTAATTTATAAAAAATTAGGTTTGAGAAATTTTCAAACTTTATATATATTTTATTTTTTTTATCTTTGATTAATAAAATTTCTATATGAACACATACATACAATGAGAGATCCATTAGTTTAATAACTTAAGAGAGGCATCGAAAGATTATATATATATATATATATATATATATATATATATATATATATATATAAAGTAAATATCATTCCCACCGTGAAAGAAAGAATTTGAGTTGTGACAAAATGTTAAAGCGATCAAGAAGTGGAGCACCAAAGAATAAAATGGGGGTCTAATCAATCTCACATGAAAAGTTGGACACCCAAATCCCACAATGATGGAAATTTTTATTTCTTAAAATAATCAAACCCTCTAAACGTACCAGCGCGTGCTTTTTATGTTTCTTTCTTTTTATTCGGTTAATATTTTTTTTCAACACAAAAAAATTCCCTTTACATTGCACCCACATTATATATATGTAGCAAAGTATAGATACCAATATGATCAATTAACAAGAGATTTCTTTATGTGGATTCCAATTATACAAATATATTCTTAGCATTTTGAATTTATGGCAAGGAATATTGGTTTCATAAAATCAAGAATACATTTCCCACAAAGAAAACAAATTAAAATGAAGAAAACTTATCTAATTTAATAAAAGCCAAAGAAACAAATTTATGTGAGAGTAGATATGTCCCCGATTAGTATGGTAAATAGATACTGATTTTCAAATTATATATTCTCGTTAGATTTTTGAATTATGTTATAAGTGTATTTATTCAAATTTCCAGTAGATTCTAGATTTGTAGTATATATATATATATATATATTGTAACATATTCGATAAAATAAACAAAAATAAATAACGATTTGGTTGTAACTGTTGGAAATTATTATATAACAATAATTAGTAATAATTTCATGTTAGAAATTATTAAGAGTTGTTAAATAACAACAATTAGTAATATGTTGGAAATTATTAAGTTGTTGGAAATTATTAAGTAACAACAAGAGTTGTTAAATAAATAATTAAGTAACAACAAGAGTTGTTAAATAAATAATTAAGTAACAGCAAAAGTTGTTAAACAACATTAATTAGTAAAATGTTAAATGGGGAACATATGGTACACCCATGATGGTAACATTTTTTGGAAGGATTAGAGAAAGTCATTAATAGTAATCAATGCATGTGATTACATAGTGACTTGATTTCACTCCTATAAATAAGAGCATTTGCTTATTGAGTTAAGTAATCAATTAAGTTTGATTAAGAGTATCTCTACAAGAAAAAATGTATGCAATTGTGTTGTGATTAACTTAGGTTTATTTCAATTAATTTGTAAATAAATCTAGGACTAGTAATACATGTTTGGTTAGATCCTAAGATGACAAATATTTAAATATATTTGGGATTATGTTTCTTAACATTGGTATCAGTAGCTTAAATGCATGTATTCTAGTTAGATTATACAAAAATTTCATAAACATGTTTGAAAAATTAAGAAAATGCTTCTGGTTTTTGTTTTTACAAAAATGATTTTCTTCCAACTTTGAGCCGTAATAACTCTCTGTAGAAAATTGATAATCGCATGTTCAAATATGTTTTGAAAATTAGGACATGAGATCTTCAATTTGGTATATCATTTGCTTAATTTGGATTAAAATTGAGAAAGATATGGACCCTAGAAGTTGGTTAGACGAATCTGTCTTAACCCAGAAAACCACTCTCAGAAGAGCCGTACTACATGTCATCCGGTATTTAGAAAAGAGGACGACAAGTCGTCCGATTATTGTACGACAAGTCGTACGCGAATATTCCATATAAACGACATGTCATCCGGGTAAATATAGACGACAAGTCGTCTGACTGTTTAACATAAAACCGACTTGTCATACGGTCACAGATCTCATGGACGACATGTCATCTGCGCGTGAGAGTTAACCGAGGCTGGCCGGCGCGTGAAGGCGAGTGGGAGCCTGTGGCCGGTGCGTGAGCCACTCCTGTGGCGAGTGTATGGCGCGTGGAGATTTATGTCGACTCGTGTTGGTCATTTCTGTATCGGTTTGCTTCGGTAATTCTGATCCGTCATGATTAAATGTCTAATCCTTTTTTGCAAAATGTTCTAATCGGCCATGATAAATTTGTTTTATCATATAAACTTTGTGTTTATGTAAATGAATATCTTTGTGATGTTTATTTTAGTAAATGTAACTTTGTGTTTCATTATATTGATTTTTCTTTGTATTTGTTGCAGAAAAATCATGCCGATTATTCAAAAAACTGCAAAAAGTGTTATGACATCCGCGCACAGTGAAAAATTAAAAGACATGTTGCTGGATCTGGATAAGTATCGGATGAGTGAAGGCGATGATATGATTTCGCATATCATCACTTTTAATAACATGTTACAAGAATCTATATGGGAAGGTAATTGGATAGGACAACCGAATAAACTCAGAATGCTACGAAATACTCTCCCTGAAATATGGCAAAAATGACTTACTGATATTTGGAAATTAGTAACTCATACAGAAGAACTACGTGTTCAGTATAACATAGCCATTGAGAGGTTAGCGATTGAGTATCTCTGACATAAGGCAAATAATACCATTTTTCCTTTGATGTCCCGGAAATGTTTCAAGGATCCTAAATTTGCTATAGGTTTCCCATGGTTGTCCAATATCAATTACGAGTTACCCCAAGAATTTAAGGATTCTTATCCTAAGACATTTATTCGTTTGAACTCTAGAACCGGAAAAGTTCTAAGTGTTAGATATTAGTTTTTTCTATGATAAAACTATGTTGATGTTTATGTGTGTAATTGTTTGTTATTTCACGGCATGTAAATATTGTATTTATACGTATGAATGTTCTATGTTGAATTTAATTTATGTAATTAAATCAATGAGTGTCATGTACATTAATTGTCGCATGATTAATATGTTCTAAGAATTTATGTAATTTTTTAGAAAATGATTTTACATGATTGATTATGTTGATAATATTTTTACATTGGGTAATTGGATGATGATTGGACACATAGTGGCCTTTTGACTCTAAACCCCATTGAAAATTTTTATTAAACATAATTTCTTTCATGATAAAATAAGACAAAAGTATTAACAATTGTGCATGAATGTCTGTAGAAACTTTGTGTTTTTTAATATGGCTTCCGCAACAAAGAACACTATCGCTGAACTCAACAAAGGTGAGAAACTGAATGGCGATAATTATGAAATTTGGAGCATGAAAATTCAATATGTGCTAGAAGAACAAGAGGTTCTCGAAAGTCGAAACCCTAAAAATGAGCATGGATGAACCTGAACAGGGCACTACGGCCCAACACAGGCGAGACCGAGAGGCTTATGAGGCCTGGAAGAAAAAGAATTTCATTGCCCGCATTACGTTGCTAAGCAGTATGGATAATGACCTAATGAAAGAGTTCGGGAAATATGACATGGCTAAGGACATGTGGTCCACACTAGCTGAAAAGTTCGGTAGTACATCAATAACCAAACTTAGGTCACTGACAATCAAGTTTGACACATACAAGAAACGCCTTGAGTTCACTATGTCAAAACACTTGAGGCAAATGTCAAACATGATTACTGAACTAGCAGATGCTGGCCATGTTCTTACAGATGAACAGAAAGTCCAAGCGGTCATTCGTTCTCTTCCAAATAGCTGGGAGAATATGAAGATGTATTTGACCCACAATGAGAACATCAAAACCTTTGATGATGCTAAACGTCACCTTGAATTAGAAAGCGACCGACTTGCGGCCGCTAAGTCAAATATTGAAGTGTATATGATAGAAACTAGCAAACCTGGAGGTTTCAAGAAGAAAAGAAAATTTCATGGTGGTGGGTTCCAGTTCTGAAAAGAACAAAATTCTCCCAAGCCAGAAAAGAAACAGAAAACTAATCAAAATGGGAAAGGAAAACGTCCTACCAAAAAGAAAAACATGGCAAAGGTTAAATGTTTTAACTGTGGTAAGAAATGTCATTTTGCTCGTGACTGCACTGAGCCTAAAAAGGTGAATACCTTTCGTGCATATTTAAATGAAATATGTGTTTCAAGTTCAATCTTTCTAACTGAATCTAATCCTTTTGTGGACTGTAGACTCATGAGCCATAGACCATGTAGCAAAGGATAGAGATGCCTTCATGGAATTTCGACGAATTTCACCTGGGGTGAAGTGGATATATGTTGGCAACAACTCACGGGTTGAAGTCAAAGGAATGTGAACATGCAAGTTAGTCATGCATGGTGGAAAAAATTTACTACTACATGATGTATTGTTTGCTCCACAAATTCATCGAAATTTAGTTTCTGTGTTAGTTTTGGTTAATTTAGGTTTCAATTTGAACTTCCATAAATTTGGTGTTGATTTGTACTTAGATACAATACACTATGGTTCTGGTTATTTTCTTGATGGTTTTATTGTATTGAATGTTGAATGTTTCAATCACAATTCCAGTTTTTCGTTTATTACTTCATCTGTCAGTAATGATAGTAATGTAATTGTGTGGCATGCTAGACTTGGCCACATTGGCCAGCAAAGAATGAACATATTAGCCAAAGAAGGCTTTCTCGAAAATATTGAGAAGGTAGAATTGTCAACCTGTGAATATTGCTTGGCTGGAAAAACTGCGAGAAAACCATTTGGAAAAAAAGACTAGAGCAGAATTTCCATTACAATTAATCTATTCAGATATCTGTGGTCCAATGAATGTCAGAGCAAGGCATGAAGCATCTTATTTCATCACATTTATAGATGATTTTACATGTTTTAGTTATGTCTATTTGATTGCTAATAAATCCGAAGCATTAGAATGTTTCAAGAAATTTATGAATTTAATAGAAAATCAATTGGACAAGAAAATTAAAGCATTACGCACTGACTGTGGTCGTGAGTACTTATCTGATCAGTTCAGAGAATTATGTGATGAAAAAAGAATTAGTCGTCAGTTGACTACTCCTGCCACTCCTTAACAAAATGGTGTTGCGGAAAGAAGAAATAGAACTCTTCTTGAAATGGTTAGGCCTATGATGGCACAAGAAAATTTGCCTATAACCTATTGGGGTGATGCATTATTAACTGCCATATATGTACTTAACCGAGTGCCATCAAAATCTATGTCCACCACACCATATGAGTTATGGACATGTCGCAAACTAGATATTCACTTTCTGAAATCTTGGGGTTGTGCGGCCTATGTTCATGTACGTTCTCACGAACATGGGAAGTTAGGCCCAAGAGGAAAAAATAGTATCTTCATAAGATATTCTGAACAATCAAAATGGTATGTTTGCATAAGTGAACATGAAAGTGGAAGCATGACAGAATTTGAATCACGAGATATCACATTTTTAGAAAATAATTTTCCTAAGCAGGGAGAGATAGGTCAAGATTTATCTATATATGAAACTCAGGATCACATGGATCACATGATTGGTGAACACTGGGGTTTACCTAATTCAAGTGGGAGTCATGAAAGAAATTTGAGAAAACATGATGAATTTGTTTCACATGAATCTCAAAATGATGAATTAGTTTCACATAATTCTCATTTACGTGATCCGAGTGGGAGTGATGTACATATTCCAAGTGGGAGCAATGTGCATGATTCAAATGGGAATAATATAGAAAGTGAGGAATCAGTTCCACCACTAGAATCCCAATTGTTTCGTAGTAATCGTATTAGACATTCCTCGACGTCGTTTCGATATCGAAGGATAAACTTTTATGATTCTACCTCAAGAGGATGAAGAACTTAGAAACATAAGAGAGGCTCTTCAGTGTCCTGCTAAAGAAAAATGGATGAAAGCAATGGAAGAAGAGATGGGGTCAATGAGGTCCAACCAAGTTTGGGAATTGGTTGATCTACCCAAAGGACGCAAAGCTGTCAAGAGCAAATAGGTTCTTAAAATAAAGCGTAATACCGATGGCAATATCGAAAGATATAAAGCACAGCTTGTAGCAAAAGGGTATACGCAACATGAAGAAATTGACTACGAAGAGACTTTTTCACATGTTGTAAGGTTTACCTCAATTCGCTTGATTCTGGATATAATAGCAAGTATGGATCTAGAATTACATCAAATGAATGTAAAGACTACTTTTCTCAATGGAGAAGTTGATGAATAAATCTACATGGAACAACCAGTAGGTTTCATAAAAGAAAATGAAAAGGAGAAAATATGTAGACTTTTAAAGTCTATATATGGTCTCAAAGAATCGTCTAGACAATGGTATATACGATTCCACAATACAATCGTTTCGAATGATTTCACAATGATAAATGAGGATCATTGTGTGTACACTAAGAGAGATAAAGATAAGTTCATTATCTTATCCTTGTACGTTGATGATATACTAATAGCTGGAAATGATAAAGAGTTTGTAAAACACATTAAAGAATGGTTATCATCTAATTTCGAGATGAAAGATATTGGTGAAGCTGCATATATTCTTGGGGTCAAGATCTCAAGAAATCGTTCAAAGAATTTATTATCTCTTTCACATGAGTCATACATAAAGAAAATTCTTGAACGTTTTCAAATGCATGCTTGCAAACCCATTAATACTCCTATCACAAGAACTGAAGCTTTGAGCCGTAGATTGTGTCCTGAAACTCCACAAGAAAAGAAACAAATGAAGAAAGTTCCTTATGCAAATGCAGTTGGAAGTTTAATGTACGCAATGTTGTGTACAAGACCTGATATCTATTTCGCTGTTGGAATGGTAAGTAGATACCAATCCAATCCAGGACTAGCACATTGGAAAGCAGTTAAAAGAATATTTAGGTATCTGAAAGGGACAGCCGATTACTCATTATGCTATCAAGGAAATGATCTGCAATTGCGAGGCTATACTGATGCTGATTGGGGAGGAGATTTAGATGAAAGAAAATCTACCTCCGGTTTTGTTTTCTTGCTAAACAATGGTGTCATTTCATGGAGCAGTAAGAAACAATCTTGTATAGCCTTATCCACAATGGAGGCTGAATTTGTAGCCTTTTCATCGGCAGTACAAGAGGTTGTGTGGTTGAAAATGTTATTGGATCATTTGGGTATGTCAAATGAAGCTTCTGGTCCAGTATTAGTTAACTGTGATAGTTAGACCCGGCCTTCGGTTGGGGTTCGACCCCAACTCGAACCGGTCGGAACCGGTGGAACCGTACGGTTCCACCGGTTCAACGGTTCCAACAGGAACCCTCCCCAACGGCTACTAGCCGTTGGGGGGGCAGGGAGCCTATAAATTACTAATATATCTATAATAACGGTTATAAAACGGTTATATTTAGGGGCATTTTTTGTATCAACAAAATTCTAAAACTCTATAAATATGATTCATTTTTCATTATTTCAACACACCAAATTCTCAACTCTCTCATTTTCTATAATTCTCTTATTCTCAATCTCAATTCAATACAATTATCTTATAATCTTATTCTCAATTTCAATTCAATTAGTTGTTAATTTGTTATCATTCGCAAATCGCAATTATTCAATTTTCTTATTTTTCTTCCTAATTTCTCAAACGAAAAATGGCAAGCTCATCTGAGAATATAATGTCAAATATGCCAACCCAAAAGAGCGGCCCTAGTGTCGGTGCACAATCACGGAGAAATAAGTTAAGGCTCGGTCCTCGGATATTTTCAAAATTCATTTTCATTTGGAACGCCTAGAAGATGATACACAACGAGCATTTTGCACCTATTGTGGGGTTACCTATAAATTTTCTGGTGGATACGGCAATATGATCAAGCACATGGAAAAATATCATCTGGTTGAACTTGGCATTGATACGACGCAAACTCAAATGGCCAGGACGCATCTATCTAGTAGAGGTACGAGTGCTGTAAATTTATTAAATATTCTGATGCAAAAAATAGAGAAGAATTTGCGAAATTAACTTGTATGACACATCTTTCTTTAAGCTTTGGTGAAAAACTTCATTTTACTAATTATGTGCATACTGCTTTAAACCCTTCTGCATGTAGAATGACTCGAAACACAACAAAACGTCATATATTTTAAATTATATAAAGATGGTAAAATTATTTTAAATGAAATATTTAAAGAGATGAAATGTCGTATTTCTATATGTTCTGATATTTGGAGTGATCATTGGCAAACACACTCATACATGGGTGTGGACTTGTCATTGGATTGATGCATCATTTACTATGCAAAAACGACTTATTGCATTTAGAATTTTGATGACCAACATACTGCACATAATATTTATAGAATGATGAAGGTAATTTTGATAAATATGGTTTACTGCACAAAATTTTAACAATTGGATTTGATAATGCATCTGTAAATACTGCATCCATCAATGATTTAAAATCCTTATGTTAACCAAATTTAGGGGGTCAATTTTTTTTATTCGTTGTACATGTCATGTCCTTAACTTATGTGTTCAAAACGGTCTAAAATTATTATCACATTTCCTTGATCCAATTAAAACGGCACTTAACTGTATTTGGTTATATTCTCAAGTTAGGAGAGAATGGACGAAGTTTTGTAAAATAAATGGTATTAAACCGATTAAATTTTCAAGAGATGTTCCAACACGTTGTAATTCAACTTATTTTCTTTTATGTCAAGCATTTCAATACAAATATGCATTATGTAGTTTTTTTTCTCAACATGTTCAAAATATCACACTTTATCCTAGTCAATGAGATATTTGTGAAAAAAATTTAGATATTTTACAGTTTTTAATGACGCTACTTTAATTTTTAGCGGTGTTTATTATCCTACATCACATTATTTGTTCTTGAAAGTTTGAATATTGTTGGTACTTTGGATGAACATGCTGAAAGTAGCGATCCTAATGATTATGTTTTGTTCGAAGCCATTACTGCTATGAAAGTAAAATGGTTGCATTATTTTAGAGAATTTCTTTTACTTTATCTTATTGCTGCTGTTTTTATCCTAGATTTAAATTAGAAGGTTTGAATGGTGCTTTACAAGCTTACTATGGTTATTTAGGAATATTAGCTGAAATTGATATTACAAGAATAATGACGAAATTAAGAAATGATTTAATGATTTATTTAATGATTATATTGTAAGATATAACTTAGGAACATTAGATGAATCTAGTAGTAGCGAACCGGTAATTCAAACAAGACTTAGCGCAGAGATCGTTGGTTATTATAACGAAATAAAAAAGCTAGGGATACGACAACTAATAACCCCGAATTAGATAATTATTTATCTACAAATTTCGAGTTTTCTACTGAAAGTTTAGTTAGTAAAAATTTTAAAATCCTTGAATGGTGGAACCGACATCAAAATATATATAATGTTTTATCAATTATTGCTAAAGAGATATTGGCAGCACCTATTTCCACCATTGCGGTTGAGCAAGCCTTCAGCTTGGGAGGCAATATATTGGAAGCTAGGCAATCTTCATTACATCCAAGCACTCTAGAAGCAACAGCTTGTGTGGATGATTGGACTCGAGCTGATCTGAGACAACAAGAAGATGCCCCCGATGATTTTGAAGATTTGTTCGATAATGCATCTGCAAGTGCAACAACAAGTGCAAGCGGTACCGGAGCCGAAGGATCAACTGATAATGATGATTGATAATTGTAAAATTGTAATTTACAAAAGGGATATGTCTTAAAATTGTAATGGAACTACGTGAGCTTTGATTCCTCTCACCCTTTGAGGATACGTAGGCAACTTAAATTTTTAAAAATTTAAGCTCAAGCTCTTCAATGTAATAATTTTATTTATTTATAAAATTAATCTCATTTATTTTAATTAATTTTCAAAATTTAAAAAAAAAAGTTGGAACCGAACCGGAACCGGAACCGGAACTGAACCGGTCGGTTCTGGTTCGGTTCAATGTTCTGGTTCCACACTTGTGGAACCGGAAACCGGCCGGTTTGGTTCGGTTCCGAACCGGAATCGAACCGCCAGCCGGGTCTAGTGATAGTGAATCAGTGATAGCCTACACAAAAGACCCAAAATTCCATTGTAAAATGAAACATATAAATACCAAATATAACTTTGTGAAAGACATGGTTGTACGAGAAAAGGTAAACATGAAGTACATTTCTACGCAAGAAATGGTAGCATATCCATTGACCAAGCCTGTTCCTAGAGATATCTTTGTTAGACATGTAAAAACTCAGGGATTGCGTTAATGTGCTTAAATATTATGATATGTAATTTTCCCAAATAATGTTAATACTCATTGATGTTTGTATTCAATGCTTACATGTTAATATGTTGATACATGTTTTAAACAAATATATTATTCGTTAGTATGAGAAGTATGTCGGACAAGTGAATGATTGGCCCTCTCACACGGGCAATCGCCTCCATTACTTTGTGTTAATGGGAGATGAGACAAATTTTTAAGCTAATTATCTGAGTGATAATTTAAAGAGCTCAAGCTTGAAAATTATGTAATGTCGTTATGAGATCATTTTCTCTGTGATATGACCTAAGGTGAATAAGTTCGTTTCACCTTACTTGTTTTAATGTCAGATATGAGTTAGACATTGTGTTTGTCTGAACTATAATCTGTACGGTATTTTATGAGACATACACTTCATGGGAAATGAGAGAATATCGTAGCACATGTTTTCATACCATGTGTACATTTGCGACTATTGAGGGTAATACAAGTAAAGATCTCAGTCTTGATATCGTGTGAGACCCTTGAGATTATTTCAATCTCACATTGTACCCTTTAGACTCTTGTATGCTTCTCAAAACTTAGATTTGATGATCGCTATCTTGGAGTGTTATTGAAGGATCGTGAGAGATTCGATCCGAAAGGACATCTCTGGAAAAGCGAATTGAATCAAGGTTGAGAGATTCGAGAAATGAGAAAGATCATTATATGAGTAATATCACATTAGCTAGTATTCATTGGTCGATCAATTATGTTGTTCTATGTGATCAAACATGATTGTGAATACAAAATAAGTATTACATTCGAAAAAAGATCGAGAGAGATTTAATGTGATAAATGATCGAGGATACTGCATACATAATCCACTATGGTTCTATCAATTTTTCGAGCAGCTATATATTCCTAACAGATGTATAACAAGTGAGTTCTCGAAGTATGCTGGTCGCACGGCACAATTGCTAAGTATGAATTATTCTTGTAGAGACAATAAAAACTGTTGATCTCATCATGTGTGAGTGGGAGATGTTGGAAATTATTATATAACAACAATTAGTAATAATTTCATGTTGGAAATTATTAAGAGTTGTTAAATAACAACAATTAGTAATATGTTGGAAATTATTAAGTTGTTGGAAATTATTAAGTAACAACAATAGTTGTTAAATAAATAATTAAGTAACAGCAAAAGTTGTTAAACAACATCAATTAGTAAAATGTTAAATGTTAAATGGGGAACATATGGTACACCCATGATGGTAACATTTTTTGTAAGGATTAGAGAATGTCATTGATAGTAATCAATGCATGTGATTACATAGTGACTTGATTTCCCTCCTATAAATAAGAGCATTTGCTTATTGAGTTAAGTAATCAATTAAGTTTGATTAAGAGTATCTCTACAAGAAGAAAGACATACAATTATGTTATGATTAACTTAGGTTTATTTCAATTAATTTGTAAATAAATTTAGGAGTAGTAATACATGTTTGGTTAGATCCTAAGAGGACAAATATGTAAATATATTAGAGATTATGTTTCCTAACAGTAACATATTCGATTTGTAACATTTTGTACAGAATTCTTAATTTAATTGAAATCATGCTCTATAAATTTGGTTTTTAGAAATTAATTTTATCTACTTTTTTATGTATTAAAAAGAAAATTGCATGTACGCACTACTGTCTGTAAGGTGATTGAAGGGTTTATTTCCAAGCACATAGTGGTGTGTTCAATTTGATATGAAACGAGGAGGAGGGACAGAAATGGTAAATTAGATAAAATAGAGGGGTCCGACTATGAGACCCAAGGGTATCATATCCTACACGATATCAATAGTTATACGAGTAGAAAATCAATAAATTCTTGCTAAACCTGATCATACGTTAATGATAGGGGTGGATAGAAAATTAAGGAATCGGATTGGCCGGTGAAACAAATCGAAAAAACTTATTCGATTGTATCTGTTTTTTATTCGATTTTTAATTGAATCGCAAATAAAATATATATATATATATATATTCTTTAAAATGTGCAATTAGATTTGTTGGATGATTGCATAATTTAGAATTAATTGAAAATTGATTTTGAAAGGTTTAAATCGAATCAGTTTAACTTTTCGGTTCCATTCGATTTGATTTGTATTATTATTGATTCAACTAATTTTTGTTTAATTTTAAAAAAAAAATAATAAAAAAAAAAAAAAGAGGAAAGAAGAAGATTATAGATGGATGCAAAATGCAATTGCTCACTAGCTTCTACATATATATTGCTAAATTTTCTTTGTGAAATGTGAAAGGAATCAAAGGAATCAAAGTGCAAATCAAATAAATTAACATGTAGGGACTAGTGGGGGTCTATCGTGTGGCCCCCCAAAGAATCTATGCAGTTTTTACTTCTTGTCTACATTTTCTATTGATCCTTAATCACTTTTTTTTTTCTTTTTTTTTTAATTTTCTATAATTAATAATCAAAGTTTTTTCATATACATTAGGAAAATCTATACTAAATCTCTCCCAAATTCTAACATATATGAATTTGAATCTCATTTTACTATTAAGTACTCACCACGTTTTATTAATTAGACATTCCATTTATTTGATAATAAAATGATTTAGTACCATAATTGGAGTTAAAAGTTTCCATCGACTAATATGTTATACATCGTCATCAAATGATTTGACAATTAATTAATCACACTCACACTTCTACAATTCAACCAATCCCACTTCATTCTTTGAACCACAATTATATGAATATTTAAAAGCACAAAAGTAATTTCTTTCATGCATCACTCAACCTTAACACAACCAAGCCCTAAAATTACATTGATCATCCTTTCATCATATATTTGCTGTCGGCTTCCATAAATTCAAGTTTATAAAAAAAAAGTTTTAATTTCTTTAAATCCCACCTTCTCTTTCTCTTTAATTATTTTTATAAAAAAAAATAGCTCTATAAAATGACGACCCCTTTAGGCCAAATTGCAAGGGAAAACCTAATCTCTTTATGTACTTAAAAGCCTATGTCTTCGACCAAAATGCCTTCAATTATTGAATCTATACTAAAATTTATTAAAAAGTTTGGTCAAAGATTAAGATATTATCATTTTCTCTTATCCAAGAGGGATCCATTGGACACTAGTGCTTTGCTTTACAGCTTCAATTTCTTTGTGCTTCCTGGCTTATTTATAAAAATTCTAATTATAATTTGCATGATTGACAATCAAAAAAAAATGAAGATAACAAATCAAGCTTAATTCAACTAATTGACACATACATGCTTCTACTTTTTGGCTTTCAAACACATTTATGGTAATTAGCTTTTCAACTGACAACAATTGAAAACAAAAAACAATAACACCAATATGAAACTGCATGTAAAGCCTTTGCATTATCATCAGGACATTAATCTCATTAAATATTTATTTTTTAAAAAAAAAAAAAAAGAAATGAAAAAAAGGGAAATGCATCTTACAAAAGGGCCATTTATACAATCTGAGTCCTAAATCTGTAAGCAGCTACCACAGCACAGAGCCTAAGGGCCTAACCCTCCACGAGAGACTGAATCATCCTTAGAAAGAGCAACATAGTTCAAGGGTATTGGCTTTGTAACCCTAATGCTCTCTCTTCGTTCCTTACCACCTGAGATTCCATGACGCCCTGATGCAGTTGTCAAACGTCGACCAATTGGAGTTCCAGCCAAGGTGTTAGCATTCGTGCTCTGAGCCAACGGCTTCTTTATCGAGGGCCTTGAACCGTATATGGCCTCTTGCTCTGCAGCAAACTGTTCTTGTAACCGTTTCTGTTCCTGTAATTATTGAAGAGAGGGAAAATGTTTTTAGTTGAGTTCGCTTTCTAATCCAAAAGCAACAATTAAGTAGCCACAGAAATTAATCGAATACGTATCTGTAACTCCAGACAGTAGGCAAATCTAAAGAGAACTAAAAGAATTGCGGTAGAAAACAACATTTATACAAGTGACATTAACAGAATCAACATAAGAAATAGATATGGAGTCTCCGAATTTGATATGTGACTTTGAGCATGTAAAGCCATGTCTCGCATACTAACCAAAAGTAACTGCAGTTAGTATTTCAATCCACGACAGACAATTTGAAATTTATAGAAATAAACAGATTCATAGAAAGCAATCGCAAACAATTAGCATCTTGAGAGAATGATTATTTTTCCCTTTTTTTTTAGCTTTTGCTAAGCCGAAGTTACACACATATCACTTAACCAATTGGTAAGGATTCTGAGTTATGAATGATGAATAGACAATATAATCAATTAACCAAATACATGTCATTTGGGTTGACAGTAAATGCTTAGCTCGTGAAAAGTAGTAGCAGAGTTTCTATTCACTATGTGGGTTCCCATTTCATCTCAAGGCCATGTATGTATCAAACAGGAAAGTTGTGCACATAGAAAAGCGCCTAGTACAAAGCGACAATCCATTTTCTATACATGTAAATGAAAGAGAAAAATGAATACAAAATACAAAAGTGAACAGTAAAGGCTTCAGGCAGAGCTCAATTGGTAAGTACATATTTACATACATAATTCAAAGGAAAAAAGATAAATGTGATACCCGATATCTACGCTTTTCCTCCTCTTTCTCCTGCCGTTTCATAGTATATTCCTCCAACATGCATAATAGGGGAGCCTGGAATTTGAAAACAATTTAGAAAGTGCAACTACCAAGAACTAACATAAATACAAAAACATAAAAAACATAATCGGATCACTAACCTTGTCATACAAAAAAGGAATTCTTTTCTCCATTTCCCAAGCTTTTACCTTTGCAGTCAAGTTTTCCACAACAGCTGGTCATGGAGAATTAGAATTATATACGGTGTTTGAATTTTGCATATGTACTGAAAGTTCCAATTAAAGTTTCAGATCAACATAACAAGAGTCGTTACACAAAGCCAAGCAAATTCATTCACACACATGATATTTGTTGGATGTTAGTTGTGTGTTGTGTTAGTAGTTGTGTAGTTGATAGTTGTGTAGAGTTTAGTTGGTAGTTGTGTTTAATATAGTAGTTGTGTATTTATTATGTTAGTTGTATAATGCCTATATAAAGGTCTTTCATTTGTAAGTTCTAATCAAGCAAATGTTGATACGCATTTGGCTTCACAAATTCTCACATGGTATCAGAGCCAGAGTTCCGATCTCTGGATATCTCCTTGTCCCTGTTTCCGAACAGGTCTTATATGCTTGTCTCTGTTTCCGAACAGGTCTTATCTGCTTGTCCCTGTTTCCGAACAGGTCTTATTTTCTTGTCCCTGTTTCCGAAAAGGTCTTATCTCTGCTTCGATGATCAACTAGCTGATGTCTTCACCAAATCCTTTCTTCCGGGACGTTACAGTACACTTGTTTCCAAACTCAATTTGGTTTCATCTAAACCACATTGAGTTTGAGGGGGGATGTTGGATGTTAGTTGTGTGTTGTGTTAGTAGTTATGTAGTTGATAGTTGTGTGTTGTGTTAGTAGTTGTGTTTAATATAGTAGTTGTGTATTTATTATGTTAGTTGTATAATGCCTATATAAAGGCCTTTCATTTATAAGTTCTAATCAAGCAAATGTTGATACGCATTTGGCTTCACAATATTAAAGACAAATTACATCTTTTCTTCTAAAATTTGTGATTTAGCCGTCAAAATCTCATAAAACTATTTCTTTTTTTTTTTTGAAATCGTTGGAAATCTCACTGCCAAACCACCCCTTCCGGGTTTAAACGGAGCAAGTAAAACCCTCAGCTGTCCCAGACTCTTACAAGAAACGCATTCCCTGGATTCGAACCCAGGACCTGAAAGTCAGACTCTAAATCCTACACCACCAAGCCACACCCTTTGGGAACTCATAAAACTATTTCAATGCATATGATTCCACTAAACTTAGTGTTTACTACAGATCAAATCGTTTTAAAGTCTTGTTTCCGCAAAGATAAAAGTTGCACATGAAACCTTAAGGCTCATGTTTTGTACTAGTATGATTGGGTTCCTAGTTCCTCATTCATCCATAGTTCTAAAATACCCAGAACAGTTAAATTAACTTTGGTCACAGCCATTGCCTTAAGCAACCAACCATCCAGCAAATTACCATGAATGTTAAATGGTTTGAGTCATGACTTTGGAGATCTAATCGCCCCTAGATACAGCCAGTACTTTTCATACATCCTTTCAAGATTCTACGATTTCACAATAGTCTCATTTAACAATAAAATTCATTGCTGCCCCAAAATACTGAATATAATTTAAACGAAAAAGAGAAATAAGATGAAAGAGGAAATTATAGTAATCAAACAATCACACAAGACACTCAGAATTAACTAGGCTGAAGTTATCCCAACAAAAAGGTTTCTCAAATTGAATTTCAGAAGCTCATATATGTAGTGCACATAGAGATGAGATCAAGTTTATTATTTGGCTTCTTTGAATCATTAATTTTGATTGACAAGCTTTATCACCCACATCTCTCTGAATCTTGAAAAGTCAAATTGAAATGCATAGTCAGACTTCATAATATGCAAATTTGTGATTCATAAATAATAATTAAAAAAAAATGACATTAAGTCAGAGAAGTAAGATTTCCAGGAAAGTTGATAAATATTTTGTTTGTTTGTAATTAGTAAGTTTACAATAGTTGATAGACTCTAGTTCCTGGTTCTAGAGAATAGAAGTTCGTTCAGTAGGACAAAGAAAGCCTTATTATTTAACATTTCTTGAAAAATATAAATCTCAAAATAATTAAAATAATACAGTTATGAGTCAATCAAATGGAATATTTCACAATAGTATTGGCATAACCATCCACTTACAAGTAATCAAACACAAGCAAGCACAAGGACCTAAAACAATACAGACTAGGGGTGGGCAAATATTAACCGAGCCAATCCAAACTGTCTTTTGGATCAGTTTGGTTCGGTGTCGTCCAATATTTAAAAATACAGATAACGCCTAGAGGCGGTCGGCCTTTGAGGCGCGAGGCGGACCGCCTTGAGGCGGCGAGGCAGACGCCTTAATGCCAACACTAAAAAAAAAAATTGTTAACTTGATGAAATGATGATTCTTGATTAATAATAAATTTATTTTAAATATTTAGTAATTTTTATAACTTATTTTTTTATTTAAATAATAAAAAAATTATTGTTAATAATAAATTATTTTGATACCATCCACAATTAATTTTTGTTGAAGATCATAATTAATGTTGATTAATAATATTAATAATTTATAATTTTTTTTCATATATATATGATTATGGTAATAATACTTTCATTATTTTTATAATACAAGTGGGAAGCAGCTGCCAGCTGTACGCCTGTACACCATTCACACTTCACAATAAAAGTGGGAAGCAGCAGATAACGCCTCTTCATTTTTTTCTCTTTTTCTTCATTTATTCATTTCTTATTCTTCATTTCTTCATCTTCATTTTTTCTTCTTCTTCATTTCTTCATCACATAATATTTTTTTCTTCATCATAGAAAGCCTCACATAATCATTTTTTCTTCTTCTTCATTTCTTCACCTTCTTCTTCATTTCTGGTGAGGAAGATGGCGTGATTTCTTCTTCTTCTTCATTTTTTCATCTCTTTCTTCATTTCTAGTGATGAAGACCTGATTTTTTTTTTGTCACCTCTTTGTCGGCATGAGGCGGCCGCCTCTCCCCGCGTCAGCGCGTGGCGGCGTGAGGCGGTTGTCTTATGCCGACGAAGCGGGTTAAAACACAAAACTACCAGAGGCGGACGCCTCGACGCGGCGCCTCTGGCCCTTTTTTTAAACACTGGTGTCGTCATTAAAAAATTAAATTCTTCTAAACCGATTGAAACCCAACCAATCTAAAATGTATTTGGATTGTGGACTTCTTGAGTTTGGTTTTGCATGCTTATTTGACCCATTTTATTTCAAAATGACAAAATTGATATGAATTTAGATTATGGAAATAAAAAATTAACTACACAATTTAGGTAAACCTTGATATAAAAATAAAAAAATAGTTGGCCTTTTAGACATATGCCCAAAAAGTTGGGCTTCTAGACACATGCGGAAATTCGGGCTTCTAGACACAAGCCCAAACTGAAGATCCAAGATCGGTTCGATTTGAAAAAAATTAACTGAATCGGTTTGGGCTTAATCCAAATCGACATCTTTGGATCGATTTGGATTTTAGGCCCAAGCCAATCCAAACAGACTTTGCCCACCCTACATATTCAATGGACAATAGTATCATTAATATCAACTGCAAATTGAACCATCTTCAAAAAACTTGTAAATACTTTGCAATTAAAATGTGAGGCTTGCTATTGTACTGAAAAATATACTCTATAACAACAAATTCATTTGCGGTAGTGTTGTCAAAGGCACGAGGCATATTAAGATGCAATTAAAATATAAGGCGCAAGGCGCGCGATCCTCATGAAAGTAAGGCACAAATTACCAAAAGAAAAATACAAGTATCCAATCAACTATAACAAAGAAAAATCATTGAAAATGTATTAAAAATAATTATAATAATAAAAATTAACATGTTTGTTAAAATTTAAAGCTCGCCCAAAAACCTCTCTTAATTTATTAAAGAAATGTTATACAACTTGATTTCAGCTTGGGTCGGCCAACTCGGATAGGTATTAAAAAATAATTATAATAATAAAAATTAACATGTTTGTTGAAATTTAAAGCTCGCCCAAAAACCTCTCTTAATTTATTAAAAAAATGTTATACAACTTGATTTCAACTTGGGTCGGCCAACTCAGATAGGTTTTTCTCACCCATTTTTATGATGCATGCCTAAGCGCAAAAAGCGTGCGCCTGATGAAGGTTGCCTCACCTGACCTTTCATGAGGTGCAACGATCTGAGCCTAAGCCTAAGACATGCATGAGACAACTATGATTTGAGGCTAATAAAATAAGACAAAAAACATGCACTACCAAGTTTAGACAATATGATTCACAATAAATTTCCACTATTACCTGAAAATCATAATAATGTCAAATAAACCAAATGCCAAGCAACTCATAATGCCTGATAATATAGCACTTAGATGACCAACCACAAGTTAATCTCCTAAATCAAACATAAATGGTTATTTACTGTTTAGTATTAATCTCATTGTTGACAAGGTATACTGATTGCATGGACAAAAATCTAATAGCTATTGTATGAAAAATTGACAACGTAATTGCAAAAGTGCAAGATGGTTATATGCTCACATGGAAGTTTGCTGATCAAAATCCGTGCTTTCTCTGAACGCTTCAGATTCTTGTGCGCTCCTCTTCCAGCACTATAACGATTTTCATCCTGTAGAAAAAAGGGAAAAAGAGAGGGGACAATGATTAAAATTAATAGATTTATAAGATAGCAGAACTCAAGTATTTGAAGTAAAAATTTCAACTAGAAAGAGCACAAATGACATCAAGCATCTTAACATATCAATTATTTCAACTAGTATGTGAATCTGTTTCTCAATTTCATTAAAAGCAGTGGTAATATCATCTGAATGGAAGGTCTGCAGAAACTTCTTATCTTATGAATGGTTCAAATCTTTCTAAAGAAAATCTGTTTGATTCAACTCTCAGATTGCACAGATTCCAGTACATACCAATTCTTTTAAATCTGATGGGTTGAAATGAGGAAAAAAACAATAAAACACTAGAAACATTAGCTGCATGTAATTTTCTTGCATATTAAAAATTAATACCATCTAATTGTCCCTGCAAATTACTCAAACATCTCCAGAAAAAATAAGACTCGATTGTTGGAGCTTTTCAAAAAGGTGTAAGTATACCCACACATCCCTTTCTATAGCCTAATGTTCTAAAACTAAAGCACACAAAATTTCCAAATGACTTCCCAACAATATTTACCTTTTCATATTCATCAAGCCACTGCTCTTCCTCAGTTGCATGTTTCCATTTCTCTACCTTGTCCAAAATATCCTTCCTGCTAAGAGCTTCCTCTTTTGCTTTTGCAATTTGATCATCCATGCTTGAAAGTAGATCAGTCAAATCAACATTACCTATGAAGGGATGGAAAAATTGATTTTAAAACCCACAATCAAAATTAAATTGGAACTTCGAAAATATAAATACCAAGAGTGAAAGTCACATACACTTATGACGCCACTGGAAGTTAAGCCTCTCATGACTCACAAAAGAGAGAAATAAAGAAAGAAAGATAGAAAGAGTGGAGGAGAGCATAAAGTGAGATGAATTACTAGTTAAAAGATCAAAAGACATTGACACCATACACCGAATGTAACCTGTCTATTAGAATAATCCTCTTTCAGAATTCCATGTGCAACAAACTTAAGATAAATGAAAAATAATAATAACAATAATACGAGACACACGCGCAAATAACATTTAAAAATATCATAACAAGCTACAAAGAGAAAAGCATGTGCAACAAAAAGCCTTTTTCCCACTATGTGGAGTCAGTTACATGGATCCTTTAACGTTATTGTGCTTTATCTAAAACCATTGTCTCATTAAACTCAGTAAAATACCAAAGATGTCAATTAGAAACGAGACTTTTACTTCTATCATGAAAGAGGTATACATTATTAAAACTCATTGCGAGGGTGTTTATCAGTTCCAAGGTTCATAAGTATTTCAATCCATTGCAATTCAAACTGGCACTGGTGCAGGACCCAATTTCAATTGGAATGAGTTAGACAGACTGAAAATTTAAATCTATTGTTAAGGGAGAAAACACCCCACCTAGTGGGAAAAGGCTTTGTTTGGTTTGGTTTGGTTTGGTTTGGTTAAGGGAGAAAACAACTCCAAAAAAGTACACACACCAGAATCTATGAGGCTGATAAGAATTTGTCGAGCTGCATCACTATCTACATCCATATGAACCCCTCTGTAGATTTCTTCAAGCTCATGTTGCCTCTTGAACACCAACTCCTTCATCTTGCTGGCTTTGTATTCATTCAGTTGCTCAACTTCGACCCCCGTCTTGCAACAATACAAATATTTATATCAATTATTCACTAAACAGCGGATAAAACCAAAAGGACCTGTATATTAGCCATTCTTAAAACAAAGTATAGTCTATGGTATCACCTGTTCAATAACATCTAGGTCAAGGCATCCTTGCAGTGACACCTCATCAACTGAGGAAGAAACTAAACTGGTAACATGATCAAACTTTCTTTGCTCACCAACAGGAGTTTCCAAGAGATCCCACAGTTTTATCAGGGCATTCCCCAGAGTTTGAAGCTACATAAAAATAAAACTAAAAATCTCAAAAGGAGAAACATTTTCTTATTCAAACTTTTGATAGTTATAAATTCTAACAAAATACTAGTATTCACCCATGAACAACTGATCATTTGTTTAAAAGTAGAATTAACCTATTTAACTAAATTTCTTCCTTGAACTTTTGGAGCAATGAGAAAAAAATTACAGGTTACAGCTCTTTGTCACTAAATGTCAAACACGGAAAACAGATTTAGGACAGTTCTGAATGATTGTCTACCATCACAAGACTGCACGGCAAACATACGTGACATAATACGAATAAGAGCTAAAAGAGCAGAGGTTAATCTTTCACTTTGTAAATACATTCTCACTGAATAGAGAAATGAGGTAAAGAAGTTCCATTTATAATTAAAGGAAAAAAAATTGTGATTTTCAAGCGAGTTGCCTGGAACATTGAAGCAAAAGAATACTAGTTGATGCTGCTGCAGTCAATTTAAGAACTTTATATAGAAAACAAATGCATTGATACGCCAACTTTAAAGCATGGCATACAACCTGAAAAACATATGACAATAGCAGAAGAAAACATACCATGAAAACTAATTTCTAACATGTTTTACCATGTCATTAATCAGTATAAATTCAATCCAATAACACTTTCTGCCAACTCCTAAGGGGTTATTTTTTTCCTCTTTCTACTTTTCCTTTCTCAAATCTATATGTTATCAAATCGACCCTCCATAACACTTTCTAAAGCACCTTTTTCTCAGAATATTCTCAACATGGACTAGTACTCAAGAGAAGATGAAAAATACTTTTGGTTTTCTTAACCATTAATCTTCACCTCACCAAGCATATTTTTTTAGTGCATATCTATGATATTTACCTGCATAAACAAAATCAGATCATCTTGATTGATATTCATGTGAAGACTCACCCATTGGTAAAAGGACCAAAGACAATCTGAAAAGCAATTTTCACACAACAGCTGCCCCAAGCAGATCTTCATCCATTTTCCAGCCCTTAAGGCGTTCTTAGGAGCTGACATTAACATAAACATGTATATGCTGAATTTGTATGTGTGCACATATCCACACACCCAAGTGCACACATATTCCACATGTACAAACCTCACTCACCAGCACCCCCCCCCCCCCCACACACACACACAGAGAAAGAGAGACTGACAATCATGGTAAATCACCTTTTGGAGCCTTTGTTGTTTTTCTTGCTTTAAAGAATGAATTACACCCGTCAATCTAGCAATTGTATCATTGCTAATGCTCTTTGATTGAACATTTTTGGGATCACTCAAGCTTGGATGAACTTCATTTACAGTCTCCAGAAAATCGATTGATAGCACAAGTGACAGCTCATGAATAGTCCTAATGTAGTTGTTAACTTTTTGTAGCCGGAGATTCTGACAAAAGAAAGTAGCCAATATAAATTAAGGGGGGAAAACTTTTGTTCATGTTACCACTCAAAACACACATCATGATAGTAGAACGAACCTTCTCATTCTGTAACTCATTGAGGTGGGCATTAAGTTCCCCCAGCTTCTTTACTGTCAAATCAGATTCATTAACTTGTGGATCAGCAGAGTTAACTGACTGCCCATTTCCTGCTATTTCTGCGCAGATTTGAAGAATCTGAAACTGTGTTTCTGAAAATTCCTTAATTCTCTGTTCCTTCTTTGACCTCAAGTCCTCCAAAATAGGCCGTATTGCAGACATTTGCTGCTTAAGTGTGCCCTTTCCCTTTACAAATAGCATCAAATGAACAATATCAATAAATTAGCAGGAAAAATCCAAAATAATTCAAAAAGTCAACTCAATGAAACTAATAATAGCATTTCGATACAAAAAAGAATAACAAACCCGTGAAAAGCAGGCATGTTCACCAAGGGAAGAACCAAGTTTGGCAATTTCAGCTTCAGCATCAGCCAATAATTGATGCAAATCAGCCTTGTACTTCCTAGTTCTTTCAACCTTTCTACGGTAAATATCAAGACATTCTTGTTCGAGTTCCAATAGCATCTTATCCCTTTCACTGTCACTCTCCCCTATTTCATCCCATATTATCTAATGTCACAACATTGAAAACATTAGTACATAAATAAATAATTTTAAAAAAAAAATAGTCAAGAAAATAGAATTATAAACAAATAAGGATGAAAATATATATACATATATATAAATTTTGGAATTGGTTAATTTCTGAAATCGAAAGGAACTCCCTAGAATCAGGATGTGTTAGTGACTATAGTGTTTCTACTCAACTGTAAGAGACAACAGCCACAGAAATTGGTAAACACACAAGTTTACTTGGTAGTTAATATCTAAGAACCACACAACCTCTTATATTAAGCTAGTGATTCCATTAGACTGCAGCAATGTATTAAAAGTCCAGCACCTCTCAATCCCAAACATAAACCCTAAAGCTCCAAATCAAATGCATTAAAAAAAATTCACGTCGTAATTACAACAATTTTGCTTTCCCATCAGTGTCTGAGAACCCAAACAAATCACAAAGACACAACCGAAAGTTACAAACTTGTAGTGAATTAAGGTAATTAATTAACAATCGGCAGCAGTTAAACAGTGAAATTAGGGTAAGTGTAATTAAGTTGTAAACTAATAACTAAAATTTACAGAAAATTATAAATAATTAATGAAAATGATACCTGCAATTCCTGAAGGAGAGAACCGCAGGTGGTGGGTGAATGTGAGGGAAAGCGGGAGGGCATATTAGACATTTGCCAATTCCACAGGAAGTTTGAAACCCTATAATTTGAATTTAGAAGAAGAAGATGAAGAGAAAGAGCGAGCGTGCGTGCGTTTTGTTCACTTTCTCATATAATTAATTTTGGAGATCCCGAAGATTTTTAATTTTATGAGAGCAGAGACATGAGAATCACTTTTGAATATCCGTGCGTTACGGAATTTGATTTCCTTTTGGCGCCAAAAAAAACCCTGTGTTGTGTGTATATTATTATTTATTTTCATTTCATTTTCTGATATTTATCTTTCTATTGAGTAAATTTCATTTATATTCCTTGATTTTATCTAAAAGATAAATAAGTATCAAATGTGATATTTTGAATAAATTTCATTTATACCCCTTGATTTTAGCTTTGAGACACTTAAGGCCACAATAGTTAATTTGAAATAAGTATCAAATGTTATATTTTGAGACACTTAAGCCCACAATAGTTAATTTGAAATGTTGTGCCTTTTATTACACTTAACTTATGTGCCATAAAAGTAGTAGTTGTCAACATGTTTATTTTTATCACTTAATGTTTAATTTTATGTAAAAATCTATATTATAAAGCACAATGGTGTGGGAGGAAAGAAAGTGTAACGGATGGTTATGATGAAAAGAGATAATGTATCCAAATGCTATCTTTATGTGACTTAATTGGCGTCTCAGATCATTTCATTATAATCTAATGGCTGATAAAGAATCATTTCATTATAGAATCTCTATAAAAATGAAAACTATCAAATAAATTTAAGAATAAAATCATTTATTAATGGAAAATGAAAACTACCAAATAAATTAAAGAATAAAATCATTTAATTAAAAAATAAAATCATTTCATTATAAATAAATTAAATAACAGAATCTCAATATCTCTGTAAATTCTGTAATATTGTGCCTTAGGCACTGGCACACACTAGTAACTTTATAATATTAAGCTAAAATTTAGGGAAATCATCAAAATTAATCAAAAAATATATTTATTTGTCAAAATGAGCCACAACGTTTGAGTAAAATCCGGAGATTCGAAGTCAAAACTTTGGATTTCCAAAAAAAATTATTTCATTATTAAAAACTTCGGATATTAGAAATATTAATTCAGATCTCCGAAGTATTATTCTGATATCTGAAGTATTGTTCGAATGTCCAAAGTTTGAAAAATTCCTTATAAAACAAGGGCATTTCTCATTTATTCTCACTACAAAAACTTTATCTTTTATAGTGATACGATATTGATTTTGATGCTCAACGAAATAGTTAACGATTTTTATTGATACATAAGATTTTTACATATAAGTTTGAAAACATAAATCAAAAGGCATCAATTTCTAATACATCAAATATGTTTAAGGGGATCAAGGCAGGAAAACAAGTTAGCCAAGGCTACAGAATTGGGGAGTAAGAAGAACCCAGAAGGATTGACCAGTGAGTCACTTTGCTTCGGTTAAAAGGTATCGGGCTAAGGTCTCGACGAGAACTCTATTATAGGACGGGAACAACAGTGCTCCTTCTCCGGTTGAAACCACTGTTGCCTGATCCGTAACCAGCTCCGGCTACTGCCTGCACCTTCCATCTCTTATTTTAATGCCTCACCTCCTCTCATGAGCCTTGCCTTCGAAAGCCAAGCCAACTAAAGCCCGGGAAGTTAACTCTTTCAGTTGCTGTTCCGGGGAAGGAGTGGGGGGTTGAATCAAATAGTAGTAGAATATTAGGTGCAGATCAGCTTCCCAGACTTTAGGAAAGTGGTTCAGGTAGCTCAGCTGGTTAGAGCAAAGGACTGAAAATCCTTGTGTCAGTGGTTCGAATCCACTTCTAAGCGGGCGAAAGTAGTTATTGCTTGACGTTAGTCCACAAAGCTCCGGAAGTAAGCCAAAACTGAACCTTTCCTTTCTTTCTTTGCCAGGAGCAGGCTCCCCAAAAGCTCATCTGACCCCAAGGGAGTACGTATCCTGTAAAAGCTGTCACAATCATTAATAGGAAGATTACAACTCCGTCTACTGAAGAATAAGAGTTTCAGTTTCTACTTTTGCATAAGTTCAAATTATTGTTGACTTTGATTTGGATTTTGGCTAAGATGAGTCATGCATGAACACCTATTATGTCCATGTTCGTCACATCGACCGTATATGACTTTCATCGTTTGTTCGCCTTGAGACGGTCTTCTATTTATTTTCAGTCGTCCCGTCGAAACACTCTCATTTGGTGATAATACATTCAAACCTGCATTGAGAATCAAAACATTAGTTATTTTTTAAAAAAATATTTAATAACTCTTATGGCAATACCTAATTAGATTGGTCACCAACAAGATGGATAGTTTCCCCATGCGCAGCAAGAAAGGTGATTGTTGTGTACATCTACTCCAAAGACTAAAGCATTTGATTTTAGCAGCCGCACATACAGCCAATGTGCGTGCACACAGAAGTTGCTCTGAATTAAACTTGATGCACGTACACGTCTTCTCTCTTATGTTGACAATTTCAATCTTATCTCCACTACGGACCTCAAACTCATAACGATACAAACTTTCTGCACGTACACATCTTCTCTCTTATGTTGACAATTACAATCTTGTCTTCATCACGGACCTCAAACTCATAGCGATCAGCTGGTGATACGGACATTCGATGCGATTTCACAATACGTTTCTCTATTTTTGCATACGCTCACGGGGTCAACGGAGTAAAAATCATTTCTGCTGATTCTCTCAAATCAAAAAATCATATCTGAAAGGTCATCCTGATATAGTTAAGTAAATTAAGCATCAGAAGTACTCGGGCTCTTTAAGTAATGCGTTCATATTTTTAGCAATGTTTGTTGTCATCATGTTATATCTTCTGCTTGAAAACTATGCCCTTACTCGTTTATTGCACTCTACAAACTCTTTTAAATACCTTACTGTGTTTGCATCTATTGCTCGGTTTTATAAATAATTTTTCAAATTTCGGACATCCGAAGAATACTTCGGAGATTCGAATTAATACTTCAGATATCCAAAGTTTTGGGGAAAAAAATTAAAAACTTCGGAGATCCGAAGTTTTCACTTCAAATCTCTGAATTTTACACCAACTTTGGTGTGTACTTCGAAGATTGTGGTTGTAAATGCAAATGGCAAATGTTGGGACTCATTTTGGCAAATGAGTATCTTTTTTTGGTTAGTTTTACTAATTTCCCTAAAATTTATAGCTTAATGTTTGATGAACTATTTAAACTTTATTCTCAAAACTATTTTCATATAATAAATTTATTTCTTACTATATATTTTATAATTAAAATTTTCTTCTATACAATCAATCGTTTATGGTAAAAATTATCATAAAAAAATTAAATGAAACATATTTCTTAGTATCAAATAACTCTATAATATTATTTACGCAAAATATACTACATACATAAGATATTTTGATTTAAAATAATTTTATAGATTATTTTAACTAGATTTATTTAATCAAATTATATAATTTAAAAGTTTTACCAACATGTGTAGATACAAGTTAGGTAAATACACATTTAAATAACATAAATATCAAATTATTAATTTTTAGACGTTAAATAAAAACAAATATATCATTCAAACTTGTGCATTCCTTTATATTCAACATTCAATCACAATCATATCACATTAAAAAATGCTACATATTTTAGATATTTTAATTTAATGCTTAATTGCTAGGTTTGGCATAAAATCATAAATTCCGATCGAGTTCTGATCCCGTATTTTTCGGTATGAGATTCGAGACGATAAATTGTCTTAAATAAAAATTTCGTTCGAAATTTAATATGATTTTTTATATCGGATAAAAAAAATATGGTTGAGATTCTGGATGATTTTCATCCTGACTCATAAAGTTTCTTGAAATTTGGGATTCTGAACCATTCAGTCCATTGTTGGACAAAATTCATCATGATTAAAAAAAAATCAGTCAAGATTCAGGACGGTTTTATCATCTCAAATCATAATCGGGATATGATGCAACTGGCACGAAGCGAGACGTTCTGATTGTCATTCATATCAATGACTATTGAATCATTTAAATTTTTATCTCAAACCTTAGTTTATTAACCTTTCAAACAAACCTCATACGGCTGTAATTTTGTTTGGTTAGTGGAGAACTAAAAGTAAATTTAGCAGGCAGACAAGAAATACACGAAGTTTACATGGTTCGGCGGAGAGTGGCTCCAACCTACGTTCACGGGAAAAATGGGGTAATTTATTACCTACTCGGGATCAAGACCGACCAGAGCTACAAGTGATGGAGGAATACAAGATATAATATCGAACATCTGGGGTCTTAACTAGCCGGGTATAATTTTCTTAGACGATCGGGAACCGACCGACTTTCTCTTTCTATCACTAATTGTAACTCTCATCTTTTACAAATTGTGGATTATGAAATTTGCTAACCATTTAACTCTCAATATCTTTCAAAATTGTGAGATTCAACAAATAGCCAACCAACCCATGAATCTGAGACTTCAACCCCATTATATATGCTCTCAAATCCATTATTCCACCGCCCATGACGTCAGTTCATGTCACTTTTGTTAGGGTTGGTGCTCCGAGTGGTAATTCGGATCGTATTTATGTCCGATTCATAAATACGAACAATTGTATTTTCCATAATATTACTAATTTTAATGGTAACACCCTTGTCTTTTATACACATATTCGGTCTAATTACTATTAGATGTCTGATTTCGATTAGACCGAAACTAAATCCGGTTTAGTGATATGTGTCTATTAGACAAAGACCCTAGGATTTACGATATAGTGCGTAGTTACAACGTAGTTTGTAATTGACATTGGGAAGTGCACTATTAGATGTATATCCTTAAATAAAGTTCCTGGTCAAGATTTACTAACACGGGTCGGTTAGTAAAATCTGATGAGACCAGTACATGTCGTATATCGTGACTTGATCCGATGGTTTATCCCGGTGAACCATGAGTCTCGGGAGACTCGTATAGACATGTAGGTGTTTATTTGATAAGACACTGAACGACTCACTGAAGGTTTCCTAATAGATGGTACATCAACGTCAATAGGAACCTTCTCGAGTTGAGCGAGCATAATGGTCCTTCAACTTGAGATACCACTGTATATATGAGTTATCCTCCACACTTTGATGGCAGTCACGTCAACGATCTATTCATGATCAGACCTCCGCCTGTTCGTTGGGTGTGGACTGATGCTCATGATATCCAGTGCGTATCAAGACAGGATCCGTCAGTCATGTGTACAGGGCATAGGCATCATCACGTGTTTACGATCTAGTAAATCCATGACCGTGGTATAACATCGGAAACCAGTTTCAAGTGTTATTTCGTGATCGTAAATTGAAAGTCGACTGTATTATACCGAACGGATTTGACGTTCTGATCTATATCCCATGTATAATACGGATGGCCTGTGACGGAGGGATTATACGTATGCAGTGACCTCGACTTGTATAGTTTAGCGAGATTATCTGTGGTCGTCATAATCCATGAGTGGGTGGATTATGGACACGAAATTGGATTTTGTGACGGATAAACCTAAACTTAGAGAGTCCCACAATATGAAGTGTACTCGTTGAGCACTTGGGCAACTCGATATGAATAATATGGATTATTCATAATACTTCACCGGATTAAACGAGTTAATTCGGATCGTTTAATCGTTAAACGACAACACATGCAATTAGGGGATTTTGTCCGCTAATAATTATTGTGTATTTGTATTTGATACATAATTCGATTAGATACACATTAATTATTTGTCAAATGAGATTTTGACGCATGCCATAAATATATGTATTTATTATTTAATGTAAATAAAATACATATATTTGTATAAATTAATTGTTTAATTATTTAATAGTTAAATAATTAAATAATTATTTTTTCAATCTTTATCCATTTATTATTAATTGAATAATGCTTGGTGAATTTTGATTGGAAAACATGGCATGAATTAATTATGCTTTATATATGTCTAATTTTAATTGGATATTTATAAAGTTATTTTGACTATTTAATTTGTTAAATTGAAAAGGACAAAAATGCCCACAATTACCCAAACTTTCGGCCATTTCATTTTAAATAGGGAAAAGTTGTTTTCTTCTTCCCTTAAGCCACACACACTGCCGAAAATAAAGAAAAGAAATGGGTTTGAAATTTGTTTCATCATTCCATGAAGATTTGAAGCAAAAAAATCAAAGAAAAAGTCTAAAGATTTGGGGATTTAAGGTAAGTCTTCAAACCCCAAAGCTTAGAAATTAGATTTCTTGTTTCTTGATGACTTAGAAATGTTCTAGGGTTTACTTCAAATCTGAAAATTGGGGCTTTGTGGTTTAGTGGATGGATTGGAAGTTTGTAGGCATGTGTGAAGTTGAAATTGGATGGAATTAATGTAATTTTGTATCCAATTTGTTCAAATTATTGTTGAACATTTTGTTGACATTCTAGAGTTATTTAAGCCACTCTAAAATAGCCTAGAATTGTTCTAGAGTTGTTCATATGGTGGGACTTTGATTGGTGTTGAATTAATTAGATTAATCTTGGTAAAAAAATTGGATTTAAAGTATGTATTTTGGCAAATTTGGTCACTGTTTCAGACCTGGAAGAGCTACTGATTTTGTGATGAAAATGTTGTCTTTAGAATGTATTGGATGTGTTTTGGGAGTTGACACAATTGCCGGAAAGTGTTTCCGAGTTGAAATAAGTGAAAACGGCCAAAAACGGCGTTATCGGGTGGATTTTGAGCCAACCGAGTGACGGCTGTGAAAACAGTGATTCCGTCACTGTTCAGGCAGCCCGTGAACTGCCCCGACACTATTGGAGCTGACTTGGGCAGTTTCCATAAGTGTCGGGTAGTCGGTTCAGTCAAAAACGCGTTTTAGGCAATTTTGCGGAAAAACGATTTTCGTAAAAGTTTCGCGAGTTTCAACTATATTTATGTTAATATTTGATATTAAATAAATTGGTTTAGGTGATATATGAATAAATTATTCATATTAGATATTGAATAATTTATTCGGTATTTTGAAAAAGTTTTAAAATACGACTTCGCCCGGACCCGCGCTTCCGCTGCGCCCCGACCCCAAAACCCCTACAACTTTGTCATCATTGCCCATGCTTATTTTCCCCAACCACTCAGCAAACAGTCGTTCTGACACTTGGCTCAACCACCCCTGTCAGCGAAAAACCATCTTACAATTTTTTGGCCACTGCTACATGTTTTTTTAGTGTGACAACCTGTAACTCAACTGCTCTGATACTGTTCGGCCTGATAGAGTCTGATGAACATTAGAAAATGCACACTTAATAAAAGAGAAATTAATCATTTTACACTTATACTTTCATCAATCCCCTTAATTTATACATTTGTAAAATAATAATTATATTTATGTTTGTTGGGGTTGGTGCTCAGAGCGCCAATTTCCGGTTGTATTTCTTTATGAATGCTTTTGTAAAACGTTATTATTATGAATAATATATGCAGTTTCTATAATATAATATATCTTTTAATATGGTAAAGACGTAATGACCTTAAAATGACTAGTCATTGTGCTGTTGCAAAAGCGTCGCAACTGACATTGAGTAGCATCATGACGTTGTCATTCTCAGACAGTTCCTGGTCAAGGTTTACACCACTTGGTCAGTATAGTAAACCTGTTGAGATCGGTACATGTCGTATACTGGAATATATGATTCCAATGGTTTCTCAATGAACCATAAGTCTTGGAGACTAGTATAGACGTGTAGGTGTTTATAGCGGATAAACATTGAACGACTCACCAAAGATTCTTAATGGATGGTACACCAACGTCAATAATAATCTGATCGGGTTGAGTAGCACTTGTGATTCTTCGACTTGAGATACCACTGTGGGCACATGAGACATCTTTCACACTTAGATGACAGTCACGTCACCGATCTATTTAGATCAGACATCCGCCTGTTCGTTGGGTGTGGATAGATCCTCAAGGTGTTCTGTGTGTATCGAGATAGGATCCGTCGGTTCTGTGTATCAGAGCATAGGTAGTCCATATGATTAGCAATCAGATAAAAACCATGGGCCCGTGGTACAATTTAGAAGCCAGTTCTAAACGTTCTTTTTGAGATTGCTAATAGAGAAATCGACAAGATAATCCCTATAGAGATTTGACGTTTACATCTATATCTCTGAGATATATCCGGATACCTGTGACAGATGAATTATACATTTGCCATGACCTCGACCTGTATGATTCATCGAGTTTATCCGTGTTCGTCATAATTTACGGGTAGATAAATTATGGACACGAAATTGGATTTCATGACGGATATGCCTGAATCTAGAGAGTCTCACTAATGAAATATACTTGTAGAGCAATAGGGCAACATTTATGAATAATATTGATTATTTATAAAGTCGTTTAAAGGTTAAACGAAATATACATGTGTAGGGACCCGATAGTCATTTCCCGATTTTTGTGTATTTGCTTTTAATGATAGATTAATTCAAATACACATTAATTAATTGTCAAATTGAGATATTTGACTAATATCATATATATATATATATATATTTGATATTTAATGTAAATATAATACATATATTTAATATATTTGTATTTAAATAATTAAATAATTATTTAATTGTTAAATGATTAAATTAATTAAAATATAAATATTTAAAGTTATGATATTTATTTTAATGACTTGAGTTGCTTTTGTTGACTTACTTTAATTCATTAAATGATTTGGTGATTAAAAATGCAAGTTGATAAAAGGCATTAAATGAAACAAAAATTGAAAAATATCTTGATATTTTGCATACCTAATTTTCGGCCAAGGCTAGATTTTTTGGTATAAATTATTTTGTTTTCATTTAGGGTTTCATAACCTTCAACACTTGTCAAAAATACTCCATTAAAGAAAACAAAAGAAGCTTGGGAGAAAAGAAAAGAAAACAAAGGAAAGCTTGGATTTTAGTAAGTTTTTCCAACTTGCTATTAGAGAGGAAAATGTTCTTTGAGTTCTAGGCTTCATGCTATGAGTTTCTTATGTTTTTCTATTCTTTATTCTTTGTGTTTTTGGTGGATGGAAGTTTGATGATAGGGTTGAGCATGTGTAAAGTTGATAGAATGCTTCTAATATGTTAACTAGCATTCTTATGAAGTTTTTAGAAACTTGTTGTCATTCTAGAGTTATTGACCCACTCTTAAATGACCTAGATTTGTTCTATAGTTGTTTCATTGTGGTGAGGCTTGATTGTAATGGAAGAAACATGATTGAAGTATTGGATTTAACAAATTTGGTCTAATTTGTCCAATTTGAAGAAATTAAAGAATTAGGGTTTGAGACCACTTCCAAATTTGGGGCTTTTCATTTATGTTGTGTATTTGGATGTGTATATGATACATATAAAATCTTATGTTGATTGGATTTCATTTGGATGTGTTTTGAACATTGAAAATGCAAAATGCACACTTTGGACACATATAGGCGCTCACAGCAATTTGGGCAAAATTCGGGGTTCATGTTGCAATTTGATTTTTGATGTGTATGACATGTTAAAATCATCTTAGAAATGATTTAGAATCTTCCAAACTCATTTCGAACAATTTCGGATTAAAATGAACAAAATGTAATGTTTAGGGGTAATTCGGTAATTACATAAAAATATGATTTGTTGTGTAATATTTCATAATTTGATAATTGGGTAATTAAATAAATAAGTTTATTTAATTATTCGAGAAAAAGTTTTGAAATCGGAAAATTTTGATTTTCCACTGTTCCGCTGCGTTACCGAATTTCCGCTATATAACCCCTTCAATGTTTTATATATTTTTATTGTGATTTTCATTTATTATGTAGGTAAAATACTGCTTCAGATGCTCAACAGAAAAAATGGATATGATATCTGAATTTCAAGACCCCGAAACCCAAAAGAGCGTGACAACTAGATTCAAATCAGACTTGGAAAATATTCACCGTATTTAAATTGGCGACAAAATGAGCTTATAATGTATCTACCCATACATGTATTTTATTATTATTATTATTATTATATATATTTATATAATATATATATTTAATATTTTTGGACGACCCACCAATATTTTATATATATATATATAATATATATATAATATTTTTGGACGACCCACTAATATTTTATATATATATAATATATTATTATAATAATATATTAATATAATATTATTATATAATACATTAATAGTTATACATTCAACGACAGCCCACATGAGTTGTCATTGGTAAAATTACAAGCACAACTTGCAATTCGAAAAGAGGCGTCGATCACCTTTATAAATAGAGATGTTCAGTGCCTTTTTTTCAGCCCGATTCCATAGTTTTTCTCTAAAAATTTGTGGAGTCTCAGTTCTTGTGTGTTTTATTTTTCAAGCTTTGTTGTAATTTCTTTTTTTCTTTCGGTAATAAAATTATGTGTGTTTTTATTCAAAGCATGAGTAGCTAATTTCATCATGCTGGGGTAAAGGGTGAAAAACTCTTAATATTAAAATATAGATTAATCTTACTTATATTATAATATATGAATTGTAATATGAAGAGTAATATTTAATTTAAATTTGGATTAATTATTGACAAACTTTGTTACTGCCTATATGACTGGTTTTATATATTTGGCATAATTGAGTACTTAACTGAATTTGTTATAGACAAATGTTATTACCGTCTTTATGGCTGGTTTTATATGATTTGGCATAATTAATTCCTGAAGTAAATTAACTGGATAATAATGACAATTTATATATTATAAAAAATAAGATTTCTCTATATTTGAAATATTAAGAGTAGATCTTATAGCCTCATCATTTTTAATTTATTGTTGCATCTCAATTTAAAAACTTTCCATCACTTAAATCAATTCATTTTCTTTTTACTCAATGAAAATCAGAGTGATATTTTTCCTGGCACCGACCCCTAACGGAACACGAACAGTTCATCATGGATGAGACTGTTCCACAATCTTCTAATACACAAGAACCGCGTAGGTCGGAGAGAGTCAGAAAACAACATTAGAGGTATGGGTTTCTGATCTCGCCTCGTGTAGATATTAATCTCATTGAGGGATATAAACCGGCTACGTATGAGGAAGCGATACAAGGTATCGACTCCGCTTTATGGCAAGATGCCATAAAGTCCAAAATGGATTCCATGTATACAACCAAGTTTGGACACTGGTTGATGTACCAGAAGGCATTGTGCCTATTGGTAGCAAATCAGTCTTCATGGTGAAGACAGACATAGATGGCAACAAACAAACGTACAAAGCTAGGCTTGTAGCGAAAAGGGTATCGTCATCAATATGGTGTTTATTACGACGAAACCTTTTACACGTTGCCATGATTAAATCCATTCAGATAATGCTTGCTATTGCTGCATATTTCGATTATGAAATATGATAGATGGACGTCAAAACCGCTCTCCTTAACGGAAACCTTTTGGAGGATGTTTATATACAACAGCCTGACAGTTTTGTCGTACCAAAACATGCAAACAAGGTTTGCAAGTTAAATCGATCCATTTATTGATTGAAGCAAGCATTGCGTTTTTGGAGCCAACGTTTTGATGAGATCATATTACAATATGGTTTCATTCAAAACGAAGATGATTCTTGTGTATATAAAAAGGTTAGTGGGAGTGCACTGACATTGATTGTCCTATACGCTGATGATGTATTGCTTCTTAGCAATGACATTCTCATACTAAAATCGGTGAAAGTTTGACTTTCATTAAAATTCTCCATGAAATTCTTGGGAGAGGCAACCTTTATTCTAGGAATAAGGATCTATCGGGATAGATCTAAAGTTGTTGGCACTCTCCGAGAAGTTATACATTGACAGTGTTGAAGAGATTCAACGTGGATCAGTCCTAGAAGGGACTGCTTCTAGTATAACATAGTGTCTCTCTATCTAATGACATGTGTCCTTAAACTAAAGATGAGAGAGATGCAATGAATCGGATCCCGTTCGCTTCTGCAGTCGGATCGATCATGTATGCCATAACATGTACGCAACCTGGTGTCTCATATGCTTTGAGCATCTACAGTCACTATCAGGCCGATCCAGGTGATGGTCACTAGATTGATGTTAAGAACATCTTTTAATATCTTAGACGAACTAAGTATGCTTTCTTAATTTATGGAGATGGAGAACTTGAGGTGACTGAGATCACCGATGCAAGTTTCCAAACCGATAAAGACGACTATAAGTCGCAATAAGGGTACATATTTTGTTTGAACAACGGAACAGTGAACTTGAAATCTTCCAAGCAAGATACTGTTGCCGATTCAACAACAAAAGCGGAATACATTGATGCGGCTGAGGCAACAAAAGAAGCATTTTGGATCTATAAAATTCCTAATTGGATTAAGAGTAGTTCTTTTAGCAGCTGAGCTGAGCTACAACACAAGCTAAGGAATTACGGTCACATCAATGATCCAAGTATGTACTTCGACAGTTTCATCTTATTCGTGAGATCACACATCGTGGCGATATCAAGATCGAAAAGATCGTTTCAGATGATAACCTTGCATATCCGCTGGCGAAAGCAATATCTCAGCATAAGCATGAGCGACCCGTATATAGTTCATGTGTTGGACACTTTAGTGATTGGCTATTGGCCAATTGGGAGATTGTAGGACAATTATGACCCATAACATCACTATTTGTAAAAGACATGGTGTTTTTGTACAAATTAACTATGTGACAACATAAATTGCTCTTTTATCATTTTGTAATTGGATTACTTTGATATATAAATGATAAAAGTCCATATAATTAGTATCAGATTAATAAGATATGAGACATTATTAATCCACTAAAGGTTTAATCATTAAATATTCATAGTCGTAGTATTATCGAGACTGGACATCGATAATACGGAATAGGCTAGTATCACACTTGTGCGCGTTATGAAAGCTTAACGACATAGTTCTCATATATTTAAGTATTGGATACTTATGCAAGTGTGATATGAGGTTCTGTTAGCCGTTGGACCGGGAACAGCTTCGCTCTGGATAGACCCATCGGAATCCCATTGGTAGTATGACTATGTGTCTATGGGAATCCGAATCAGGGTAGGTGTATGTGGTCTTAACCTGAGACTTGCATCGCTAATACTTGCGACAATCAATATACTTTGGTTTTGGTCGTCCGGAGCTTTAACAGGTTCGGTGTACGCCTCTTCTGGGTATACTGAGAATCGTAGTGTATTGGGTGTGATGTCAAGATGGAGATATCACTTCAGTCATATGGAGATGATGATCACGCATGATACAGAACTAGTACTCTTAAATACTGCAGCTATCGGGATAGTATGACAAGGTCATGATTATCCGATTACAGAGACTAGTTGTTGATGATCCGATATATGCTTCGTATGGGGCAGACACAATTCCAGCCCTAGGCCTAGCATCTGACATCAGATACTGGATTGTAATACGCAATACATTGTATAGTATGTCTGATAAAGATTATATATTCCTCGTTGAATATTTCTGGAGAATTGGATAGGCACATTGATTTGCTAGAATCCAACAATGTATTGTAAATCAGTAAGAATGTGGTACCGGGTACGCACGTGTTCGGATAGTCCGATTACCGTATTTAATGCCAACATATCCATGGATCTCTTGGGTCGCTTCCTAAAGATTCACCGTTGACATTTGACTCGAACAAAATTAATCTGGGATTAATTATGAAAGAGAAAATTAATCTGAGATTAATTGCGATAAGAATTTATCTGGGATTAAATTCGTCTAGAAGAGAGAACGCGATTAATTTGGAAATAATCGGCAAGGTAAATTTAATAGTTAAATTAGATTTTACTATTTAATTTATTTAATTGGGCTAAAATAATATATCAGATATATTAATTGAAATTGGATTTCAATACGGAATTAAAGTTGGATTTTAATTCAAGCGAACGAATTACTTTGGAATTAATTCGTAAGCGACTTTCGTAATAATTTTGCTAGACATTATTATTTAATTAAATTGGATTTAATTACATCACGACGAAAAATTCGTTTAGTCAGATTAAACGAACCCGGGCCCAAAGTGTGTTGTGTAAGCCAACTAGAATTTGGAATTCAAAATTTGGTGGGACCTACAACTCACATCACTTGTCAACTTGTGATGTAAGTGGTTGGCAATAAAGTAAATTGGATTTATTACACATCACACCTACCAAGTCATCATAACTTTGGTCATTGTTTTTGGAAAACACATCACTATTCACTATCTCTCTCAATTTCCCTCTCTTAGTCGAACCTACATCTCCTTGGAGGAGAAAATTTCTTTCAAATTTTGTGGAGTCAAAGAAAAGTGACAGGGAAACTCACCCAAGAGTTTGGAACTCAACACAAAGGCTTAGAGCATCTACATCTATGGAAATTTTTGAAACTTCTCTACCGATCAATGTGAGTATTTCCGCTACTTTCACTTGATTTATTCACACACAAATCTTGTTTATGATCTTTGGCTTGTCTTAGAGACACTAACAGTTGCAGGCCTATTTCTGGTCATCTACAGTAACTATTCTAATTTTTTATCAAAATACATCGTTCATACATGACATACTTAATCCTTCATATAGTTTTTTCGAATAATATCTTTTGTTGCAAGTTTTAATGATAACATATACATTTTTAGATTGTAAACAAATCAATAATCGACGCCTTCGTAAACTTGGCTTGGGCAAACTATAAATTGTGAGTAGATACATTTATTTTGGAATTTAGTTTGATAAATGAGTTATTCTTTGATTATGCCTAAGATGTTTTATTGACATGTATCTCGACTTATTGATTTTATACTTGGTTTTGATTAGAATCTATCTATCATGATTTCCACACCGAAAATGATATGGTTATAAGTATAAGGAATGAGATGTTTAAAATCTTATTTCATGATTTTGTTATTTTATGGATAATTTTAAAATTTGCAAACACTTTTAAACATGAAATTGATATAATACTATACTTTTTACATGTATATGATTTTTCTTTGGATTTGTCGACTATGGTGGTATTATTTGGGCCCGTCCGGTCAAATTAGTTCCCAGACCTTCTGTTATTTGAGACTTTCATTCAATCGATATTGTTTAGAATGAGGTTTTTTCCGATTGAGTTGGTTCTCGGAGCTTCTGTATTGTCCAATTGAGTTGGTTCATTGTCACTTGATTTCCTGATTTTTATTATTTGAATGAATTTTTTATGTTTAAAATGTGCTTATTATATATATATATTCAAATTTTTCCATTTACTTCAGATCTACTTTGTGAATTATTTTAGGACTCACCACCCCCAATTGCTAGTGTTGTTTTGCAGATTCCATTGTCACTTGGTGAGAAATTGTTGAAATTCATGTGCCTAACTCAATCCAAAAGTCAGCTTGAGAGTTTAGGGTTGTCCAATGTTTATATTTTGAGTTTAATTGTTTATCTCAGCCGATGTGTGATATTTTCCTCAACACTCCCCCTCACGTGCAAACCGGTCTTTTGCCTGGTTCATGTCACGTGGACAGGTAGTGTGGGCCCACCCGTGCATGAGTGTGACTCTGATACCATGTTGAAATTCATGGGTCTAACCCAACCCAAAAGTCAGCTTGAGAATTGATGGTGGTTCAATGTTTATATTTTGAGTTTAATTGTTTATCTCAACCGATGTGTGATATTTTCCTCAACAGAAATCGTATTTTGTTGAATATTTGCCAGGATGATAGATACCTTTTGTAGTCACTTAGGAATGGTCTTTATATGTACTATTTTGAGTCAACAAACATAGAGTCTGTATATAGATGCAATTATTGTACTGTTTATATTATTTGTATCAATTTTTTTTTTTTTTTGGAAACGATGGAAACCCCGCCACCAAACCACCAATTTGTATCATGTCTAAGAGAATGTTGTATATATTTATATGGGCAAAACGCCCATTATTTTAGATTGTCCATATTTCATTATCGTTTCTGTATATCATGATACTGGAGTTCAAGAATTGTCTTGCATAGTGCAATAATATGTAAACAAAAGTCTATAAAATCATTTCAAAACTCTTAACTCTCAAATCATAATTCCAATAAATAAACTTATTAAACCCTAGTTCCAATCTCTGGATGGACCGTCACTGCCCCAATCGTAAAACGTCAAATGGATACGAGACCGTAGCATCGACCACACAATGGAGAGAGAAAAGAACCTCAAATGGAATTAATATGAAAAATGTTGTGTTTTTTTTAATTAATTTCTCTAGTGATTGTTAAACCTACTTAGTGAAATGACGTTGTTAACAAAATGATGGAAAACGAACAATAATTTTAAATAATAAATTAATTTTGAAACACTTTCAAAGTTTTTGGATAAAAATATACTTTTGATAATTATCGAATGGAAAATGGATAAATTTATTTTATTTAATAAAAAATTTCGATTCAATAATATTAAATAATTGAATTATCTTAGTGACGTAAGTGCTTATTTAATACCGTTAACAATAGAAAATAAAACATTTTTTCAAAAAAAAAAAAGTGAATTTTAGAACACTTAAACTTTGGTGGGACGTTGTTTTTTTTTTTTTTTTTTTTTTTTTTGTAATTTGGGTGTTCGGGTTAACTTACGCGCACCTCAATTAATTTTCGGGATATATACCTCGTATCCTTAGAAGTTTCACAACACAGATCCGTGTAAGTCACTGACTTTTTACAACAAGGACATGACCTAAAGGAAATACATGTAGTGAGATTTGAACCTTCAACCTGAGAGATAACAAACAATTCAAGTCCAAAACTTTAGAAAATATATCTAGTGTGATTCGAACTTTCAACATGAGAGAGAGCAAATCACTAAAGCCCAGAACATTTACCACTAACCCTTAGGTAGAGATGGCAACAAGACCCGGACCCGGCCCGGGTCCGGGAAGACCCGGGTCCGGAATTAAAAAATCTAGACCCAGGTCTTTAAAATTAAAACCCGGGTCCGTAAAAAAAAAAAAAAATAAAAAATAAATAAATTAGATTTTAATGAAAAATATAAAATATTATGCATATATATATAAATAATAGAATTTAATAAAAAATTAAAAGAATTGAAATAAAATTAATAAAATTGACAAAATACAAATATAAATATAAAATAATACAGTTAATTTTTTTTTAAAAAAAAGAATCCGGGTAATCGGGTTCGGACCGGGTAGACCCGGGTCCGGACCTGGGAATATTTACCCCGGTCCGGAACCGGACCCGGGGTAGCGAAACCTCTTCTGGATCCGGACCCGGGTCCGGCTGGACCCGGATCCGGATTTTGTCATCCATATCCTTAGGCTTAGTGCTTGTTTGGTATAACTTATAGTAAAGGTAAAAAAAAATTTTAATTCCAAAAAATCTTTTCAAATTTTTTTATAGTGTTTGGTTATATTTTAAATATAGCCTTTAATAATTAAAAAAAAAACTATTTTACCTATATTAGGAAAAAATTAAAATTTAGGCTTTTAGGAGTAGTATTTGGAAAAATATTTTTAAATATTAAATTATCTATAATATTCTTATTTAATTTGACAATATTATTTCATTTTTTCATAACACATCTTAAAAAATCTTATCAAATAAAATAATTTTATATTTTTTAATAATAACACTCACCTATAACCAAATGCTAAATTTTTTTTATTCTACTTCTAAAAATTCTACACGAATAAGCTACCCTTGAAAATTGTAAGGGTCCAACCGGGCGACGTTAATCAGGAAAACAAAAAATTTCCCTAATAAAAAATAATATACGGTCCAAAATTTGTTATGGATGACGACGATAAGAGAAGTAAAACGTGGCACGCCAATCTCCATAATTTTCTTCTCTCTCATAATCAACATCACGCGAAGTCAGAGAAGCTAATCAGCGAGCGGAGCTGATAACATTTTCCTTTTCCTTGCATCATGTGAAGTGAAAAAGTCAAAAGAGGCAACTGGATCAGGAGACTGAAGAAAAAAAAATGAGTTCTGAAAAATTGATGCTGGGATTCAGAGAGTATGCTGAATGGGAAATCAATGCGTTTCTTTGGATATCACTCATCACAATCACATTTTTTTTGCTTAAAAAAATTGTCAAATTGTTCAGACTTAGTCACCACGCCAGCAAAATCCCAGGGCCCCCCTGTTCTTCTTTTTACGGCCACTGCCATCTGCTTTCCTCTCGGACTCTCACCGGTCAGTGATAGGATGATGATTTGAGCAATATGCAATTGTGGGTGGGTTAGGTTTCTTGAAATTATGATGGGTTTTTATTTTATTTTTTGCAGAGGTTTTGGCAGAATCGCATGAAAGATATGGATCAGTGGTGAAGCTATGGTTGGGTCCTACTAAGCTGTTGGTGTCAGTTAAAGAACCAGCACTTATCAAAGAGATGCTTTCTAAGGCTGAAGATAAATTGCCGTTGACGGGAAAGGCTTTCCGGTTAGCCTTTGGACAATCCAGTCTCTTTGTTTCCTCTTTCGACCAGGTAGTTACCGTCTGATGAATTTTTTTTTTTTAATAGATTGAATTAGGGGATCAATTTCTGTTCTGTCATGCTTCTGCTTAATTTTGAAAGTGCAAACACCCACTTTTACTTTGATAGTCATTTAGATATGTGATTTTTTTTTTTTCAAGATTTAGTTGTCTATTGTAGCACCTATTATTTGGGTCATTGGCCTTATTCTTGCTGTGTGATTACATTTTATAATTATTTAAGGCAATAAATTATTTTAATCTTTTGTGTTTTTCAAAAAAGCTTATGCGGAGGGCCTTCCATTCACAGGGAGTAAGTTATGACATGTTCAGTGTTTTAGAATTCTGCAGAGACAAGCCCTAATGTTATCTGTGGTTACTGTGACCCTTAAACACTGTGTAAAATTGCATGAAAGGTGAACATGGTCGGAACTGATACAGAGTGATTACTGATAATCAAAGAAAGACCTCCAAATCCTACTAATGGAGAGTGATATTAAGGATTTTCTATTATCATTCTCGGGTAGGATACTTTGGAATTCTGATAGTGTATTATCCAATGTTGACCGGTAAAAAATATTATAAACTAATATTCAGATTCTCCTAGAATACTATTAATTTCTCTTAATGTGTTAATTCAATAAAGTGATGTTGCCAGTAGCTTGGAATATGAATCTGG
The DNA here is from genome assembly GCA_019454045.1 of Zanthoxylum bungeanum. NCBI lineage: Eukaryota > Viridiplantae > Streptophyta > Magnoliopsida > Sapindales > Rutaceae > Zanthoxylum > Zanthoxylum bungeanum. The sequence goes on from SKCR01036781.1 coordinate 77,163, forward strand.
AGTTTGTTTGCAGTCAATATTAAACATAGAGAACCATCAGGTTCAAGAAGTTTCGTCCTAATGTTCTATGTTCTATGTTCTATATGGACTGTTACTTTAAACTTTCGGTGTAATTTTCTTTCGTATGAATTCATTGAATGAATTGATTTCATGTCTTTGAGAACTTTTGCACCAGATTTTTGGGATAATCTAGCAGGTCATCATATCCCGAATTTATTGCTCTTTATTATTATATTATTATATCGTGATGGCTGCTCACAGATCTCTTAATGGATTAGTTTTCTTAACCTTCTTGTATTTTCATATATTTTCAATGTGAATGTGTGGTTACCTGTGTTGTTCTCTCTTGTGTTAAGAGTGACCTACGGTTTATTTATAATTACATGTAGGTGCAAAAAAGACGGGAAACATTATCAACAGAATTGAATAGACGGTTGTTGGAGACAGGAAACGTAATTCCTGCAAGGGTTGTGGACTGTGTCATGGAGAAAATACATGAGGTCATCAGAAAGGGAAGTATCAATTGTCAGGTGGCTTCTCAACATTTGGCTTTTACCATGTTGGGGGCCACAATTTTTGGAGATGAATTCTTGGCTTGGTCAAAGGCAACTGTTTACGAGGAGCTTCTCATGGCTATTGCTAAGGACGCTTGCTTTTGGGCCTCATACAGTGTAACTCCCTTCTGGAAGAGGGGATTTTGGAAGTACCTGCATCTGTGTGAAAAATTAAAATGCTTAACACAGGATATTATTCAACAATGCCGGAGAAACTGCAAGTTATTTTGTCCCGTGGTGCAGAACTCCCATAATGAAACTGAAGATAAGGAAATGGAAGCTTTATTAGGCGGACCATCTTGTCCAGATATTCTGGTATCTCAAGAGCCCAGTGGCCATCTTCATGCTAGAGAAGAACCTTGTGGGAATATTATGGGTGTGATGTTTCATGGATACTTAACTACAGCTGGTTTGGTTGGTAATATCCTGGCAAGGCTCGCTACCCATCAGGAGATACAGGAAAAGGTAGCTGTCTTCTCTTTCCACTAAAAATTTCTTTTAAGTTTCTTATTGCCGTATTGGTTTAAACATTACATCAGAACTGAATTAGAAATCTACTTATAGTTTTTCAGATTCTGACCATTATTGTTATTTTTTAATATGTTTGCTATGACGTGTTTATTGTGTGTGCTATCTTTCTTGAATGCTGAAGTTGGTGCACGCTTCTTTTTGCTGATTTATTTTGTTGCATAGATCCTGCCTATTGCCTCTGATTGGCATCTTCAATCTTTGCTTTGAAGGTGGTTCTCACGCAATTTTGCTTTTACATAATCAATGTTTGAACTGTCTTTCCGTTTCTTCGTAAATTTCGGGCTGCTGCTAGCTACAAACTCAAAAGCCTGGTGAAAGAATTGCATTTCCTTAGCTTAGAGTTTTCCCCCTTTTATTCCATCTTCTTTTAGACACCTTGAGTTTGACACAACACTGCTCATTTCCTATTAAATTGCCTTTTTCCACTGTTCTGAGTGGCCTTATGACCTTATCAGGCTACCATGGATTTATTATAAATACGTTTACTGTGCTGTTGTGGAATTTGTGATGAAGGGGTGGTGTTGTAGCTAAAACAAAGGAAAATTTCGACCACAGAAGTCTTCGGTCTTCCTTTCCTATCCTTGGCTGGAAAGCACGTTTAGCATGTGAGGCATCAGATAAAGTTAATGTGCATGTTCGACATGTGACTAAAGGATTATGACATTAGGAAATAGACCTAGACAGGGGCGTAGAGTACTGTGGGTTAGTTCGGGCTTCTGAGAAAAAGTTCAACTGTGCCACTTTTATTGATGATAAGTTATTCACAGAACTACCATCATTCACTGCCCAACAGCACCGTCCATCTTCAGTTACAAGAACTGCCACCTCAACCATCTTCAACTAATTATGAAACTAATTTTAGTTATTTATCAAATAGGAAACATATTCTCTATTTAACCCTCTCTAGCTTATTTTAAATCTTCCCTTTTATTGTTCTTTCAATATCCAAAGAGACTATTACCATACTTGATTTCTGCTACTATTTATTTTCCTTCCAGAACAACTGACATGGCTTCAATGCACAAGATAATTCTCTCAATCTGATTATCAAGTATAATTTGATGTTTTTGTTTTATATGTTGATTTATGTTCTTGTCTGAACTAAGATAACAACTTAGTTCAGACAAGAAAAATTTCTGGCTATGCCTATGGACCTAAAGTCTAAAGAGAATATTAACCAATTAGAAAAAATGATGGCTCTGCCTCTGGACCTTGATTGCTATTTACATATTTAAATTGGAATTTCGGCAGATTTACTCGGAGATTATTATGGCACGAAAAGGGTCAGGGGAGAAAGATCAACATAGTGTTGATAATATGCCATTGTTATTGGCAACCATTTATGAATCTGCTCGGCTTCTGCCTGCAGGACCTTTATTACAGAGATGTTCTCTGATACATGGTGAGACCACTTCTTAGTTTGGTGAACTCTTAGTTTGGCATCATTGGATATAGTCTTACACCTTTTTCATATTCAGAAGTACATATTCTGAGGCAGAATGCACAGGTGATATTGTAGACATGTAAATTGCAAATGATTGTCATCCTCATACGACATATATCATACGTCCATTATTTTTCAACACCATTGTTGCAATGAACTGATTATTATTCAAGACTTGGTCGTATCGAGCACTTTGCTTATTTGAATTCAATAAGATTCTTTGAAATTTATCTTCAGATGAGTAGTCACTGATTGTTCCTTTTCTTTTTCCCGTGGTTGCTTCAAGATTTGACTCTTAAAAAAGGGGTGACCATACCAGCTGGAACAATGCTGGTTGTTCCTGTACAGTTGGTACAGATGGACCATTTTAGCTGGGGGACTGATGCTAGTCAATTTAATCCTTACCGTTTTTTGTCAAAGAAGGGCAAGCCATCTGATCAGTCAGGCAGTGTACTATCCAGAGGTTTCATTCTAGCCTTCTTTCTGTTATCAATATCTGATTTGAATTTCCTAGTTACTACCATATTCTGGTCGTGATCTCTTAAATATGGTAAATGACTATACATCAGGCTTTCCTTCCTTAACATGTTTGGATGTTCCTGTGGTAGTAGTGCTTGTATGCACCCCATTAACATGCTTTTTCAGTAATTCACAAGTCAATATCGTTCAAACAGATTAAATGGTTTGAATAGACCTCTTCACGTGTAAATTTAGTTTACATCATTCTATAGATAGAACATATTCTAGGTTTTCACTTCAAGTACTTTCATCATCCGATTGTTATGATGTTCAGTTAAAGAGCTGCAAAGTAATCGTTTTATGATCAAAATTTATGGTAATGATTGTTCTCAGGGGGTGCTGAAGAGTATGTGGATCCAAGACAGTCCTCATTTGTTTTGAATGATCCGAATGACAATGCAGCATTTCTTCCTTTTGGTTCTGGTAGTCGTGTCTGTGTTGGTCAGAAATTTGTAACTCAAGGAGTTGCTGCTTTATTTGTGTCATTGCTCGAACGCTATGAGGTTTGTGCTAGTATCTTTTTTAATTATTTCCTGACAGAACTTCCTTTTGGCATATACTTGGTGTGTCATCATTGTCAATTTATCACTTAAACTTGCCTTTGGTTTGTTGGTCTTCCTTTAAACACTAGAGTAGCAGCTAATACACCTTCGTTTTGCAAAGGTAGGAGAAGATAGAGACGAGAGAAAGAGGTCTGTGGGCTTTTAGTTAGAACGACTCTTCATTATATACTAGGATAAATTTCAATAAGTCCCCAAGGATTTCGTTATATATCAACAAAAACCTCCGCTTCCCATCTTTACTTGCTCTCAATTATAATTTAAGACAATATCAAAATTTAAGCTTGGCCTAAAAGTTTGAGCGGATAGGAAAGGCCCAAGAAAATAATTTAATCTTTAATATGCCCCCTCACCTGCAAGGCATGTGAATCGAACAAAACAAAAACCATCATAACAAAATACAAACACTATTTAATTAAATTATTTATAATATGAAGATTCAAACACAAAAGCACTAGAATTTTGTCTATTAGCTGCACTTTGGCTGCGGTATCTAAGGACATCCATGATTCCTCAATTTTCTCCATTGATCTCAATTGGGAGGGGTTTTTGGGTGCTCTCTATCTTCATCCTGCCCGTCTGGGGTGTGGGGTCGTTCTGTAATATTCCAGTGGTTGCTGCTATTGAAAATGGAAATCGGGGTTGTTGGAACGATATTACATCTTCTCTTGTTAAATTGGATTTTCTCTCTTTTGCAAATATTTTGTATACTTTTTGCTTCCCCTACCTTGGGATTTTTTGCATTCTGTGGATAGCTGGTCCACGTCACAAATGCACTGATTTTTCATCTTTAATACATTTTCCCATTTCTTATCAATGAATTAAGAAATCTAGACTATGGGGTCAAATGTAAGAATCCATTCAAATTTGTCACAATAAGTAAGAAATAAATTGTAGTAGTGTTTTCTCTATCTATTTTTATTTCAAGAATAATTAAGAAATTCTATGTTAGTGATAGAAGATTTACCTGTTGAACAAGTTCTCCTCAGGAAACAGGAAGCAAGTTGAAGCTAAATTCTTAATGGCAGTCAGCTTGTTGTGTTAGGAAATGTTTTTCAACTTTATGTTTCCCAAGGGTTGAGGCTTGCCTTAATATCTTTGAGGTCACCAACAGTATGATAGTAATGCTGCCATCACTTCATTGCAAGTGTAAATCAAGTGAGTTATTAAAATAGTGCTTAAGGTAAACCCTCCTTGGCCCTTATAGTTTGGACTAGTTTCCCTGTTAGTCTCTATATTTTCAAAAATTAACCAAAACATTTCTGTTGTCACTTCTAACTCTGTTAGATTTAAAAGGGCCAAAATAATATTTTTGTCTAATACAATTTAAAATCCTTGCAAGCCAAACATGCAACAGTTGAAAAATAGAGAATAATGAGGCAGATTTTAACAGAAATAGATATACTACAGGACCTTTGGGGTAATTTTTGAAAATAATAGAGACTAATTGGGTCAAACTGTAGGGACTAAAGGAGTATTTACCCTATTTCTTACTTGGTGATACAATGCCCCTTGCCATGGGTAGTGTTGATAACTGGTGATCATGTAACTTAGGGTCCTTTTCCTTTGCAATAAAATGATTTCTGGAAAATGTTTTCTTTATTTTACGGTGTTTGGGACACTTACGGAAAATTTGATCAATGTAAATTGTTTTCTGGTCAATGAAAAAGTTATCATTTTCCGGAAAATGACTTTCGGAATACAAATTCGTAAGTCATATTTCGGAATTTTTTTCCTCTTGTTCAAAATTTTCATAGCTCACTTCAAGGAATGGCAAAATCCGAACTTGGTCCCGGAACTGCATAGACCCGGGTCCGGATGTGTTTTGGTGGATCCGATAAAAAATAGTCGGGCCCTAATGTGGGTATATTTAGTCTGGATCTGGATATACCGCACTGGATCTGAAAATCTAGATTTTTTTTCTTTTTTCATTTGTTTTTGTATAAAATTAATAAAATTTTGGACACATGTCTCGGAATATCGGACCCGCGTGGATATGCATTTGAGATTGTCTGGATTCGAAATTCTTGATTTTTTAAAATATTTTTTCAATTATATTTGTAAAAAATTAATAAAATTATTGACTTTGGACTCAAGTCCCGAGTATTTCCAGACTCGGTTCTTCCGCGTCTATGCGGGAATTTCGATAGTCGGGTTTGGAATTTTTTTTGCTGATCCAAGTCTTCCGGGTGTGTACAGATTCGAGTCGAACTCAGGTCCAAATCCGTGCGGGTCTGGAATTTTGCTACTTGAATTCAAATTTTTTCGCGGACCATGGTATTTTTGTACCCGGGTCTACATGGATCCAAGCCGGGCTCGGACCTTTTTGCCACCTTTACTTTTAGCCATTAGAAAATATTTTCTTAAAAAATATTAGACGTGTCAAATATCTAAAAACGCTTTCCGAAAAGTGTTTTCAGGCAATAGCCAAACACCAAAAAACACTTTCTTTTCCTAACATTATTTTCATTAAAAATGTTTTACTTACGGAAATCGTTTTACGTTGAAACAAATGGACCCTTGAGTGGCAGCTATGGAAGGGTTGTTGCAACTTGCCATGCTCTAATTGATGGTTTGTGCTGAAAAAATAATAGTAGAAAGATATATTACAAGGTTGTGAAGTAATTAAATTGAGGAAGTTTCTTCCAACAACACAATGCTCACCCAGGCGGAACGAGAAGTTCTCTTTTAGGACATAAACAATAGCCTGTTTTGTTTATGGTCTTCATCCTTGCTGTGCGTGAATTTTGAAATCTAATTTTTCTTTTGTTTGAAATGGAATAACAGATAAGGCTGCAGCCGGGATCTGAAAAGAACCCTAAACCAACAATGAACAATTGTGTATTTCAGCTTCTTCCTAGCCCCGAGATAGTTTTCATGAAAAGGGATAGCTGAAATGGAGAAGAAACACAGGTCGTGGTGGTGATGGTTGTTTTTGTTACTGTCATTGATAGCTGAAATGGAGAAGAAACACAGGTGGTGGTGGTTGTTTTTGTTACTGTCATTTGGTCATGTAATCCCAGGTTTTTGATGGCAAGAACATTTTTCCTTTTTCAAAATTGATGGGAAGCTCTTTTGTTTTTGGCTTATTAGCTGTCCAAGGGGGAGGATGTCACATGAGTACTGCTACTACTCATTTTTCCCCCTCACTGTTGTCAAAATAGCTCAACTGCTGTCTTAAAAATAACTGGCAGTTTCTTGGTTTATTTTTTTGAAGCACTCTTGGCTTGTATTTGCAGCCGAGCCTTCTGCCTTTTCTTCCCCATGTTTGAACTTCAATATTTTATCTTTCAACATTTTTTTCGCCCCAAACTGGAGTTCATATTGTATTTCTATGATCAGTGAATGGTGTACCAGAATAGTTTTCCAGTTGTTCTATTAAATAAATTTATGTATTTGGCCTTTGTAATGGATTGGTCTTTACTTGAAGAAACTATTTTCTGTAACCTGTAAACTCTATAGATGTCAGCGGTTCAACTCCGCTAATCTCCAACTCGTGAACTCAACTGATACAAAGCTATACGAATATGATATCATCTATTAGGAATCTTCTAGTGAGTCATTCATTATTCATCTAATAAACACTTATATGTTTATACAAGTTTTAGAGATTCATGGTATATTGAGATAAAATCATCGGATCTCTATCCATGTCAGTAAATTTTGACGACTGGGAACTTAACATATAAGAATACACTAAACAGTGACACATCTCAATATAAATTACATATCCCATTTATTTGTGTCACTATAAATATTGTGTGTTTGTCTAATGTGTACATTACTGATCTACATTAATGTTGATATAAACTTAATTAGATTAATAATATACACAAAAAAAAATACAATGGATAATATCATTAAATAATTAATATTATGAAAAATGAAACTGTTTATATTCATGACAATATCAAAAATACGATATGGATTTGGTGCCATGAGCACAAACACTAACAATTTTGTATGCATTTCAATATCAAATCTCAGGCGCAGTCACCTTGTAATTTCATTAAACCAGCAGCTGCTTTACTGTGTGATTGATGTAATATGGTCTGGTGTGAAAATAGGACCACTGCAAAGCAGCATTCACTAGTACTCACAAGAATCTCAAGTATAAGTTTCAATACAGCACCAAATTCATTCATAGGTCTCTTTATATATTTTGTCCATATTGTAATAACTGGTGTAGGTCAGAAAAATTGATTTAATAGAATAAAATTAAAAAAAAAAAAAATTATTTTAATACGTGTCTTCACGTGATACTATCATTATTCCCCATTCAATAACGTGAAACAACTATTACATTTTTAAAATTTAAATTTTGGGCAGCGTCCACGTACGAAAATTATATTATATACCGGATATATATGTCATCTCTCTCACAGTAGGCGAGCCCCACACACCTCCCTCCTCCATCATTCTCGCGGAAGCCGACAGTTGAAGCATCCCATTCCCACATACCACACCAACTACTTAAAACATTGTCGTGGCAAAAGCTAGTCCAAGCATCCCAACGACTTCCTTACCCTCACAAATTAATTTCTTAATCATCATTCAAATTTTTAAATAAAAAAAATGTTTTTCCTGTAGACATCCTTAAAAATATTGCATATAATTCTCATTACCGTAAAATTACCAATAAAATACAAATAAATAAGGAAAAAAAATTGCAATTTGGACTCTTGCTTAAATTTATTGAACTAGAACTAGCGGTTCGGTTCGGTTCCGGTCCGGTTCCATTCGATTTTTTTTTTTTTAAAATAAAAAATTGAGATTGATAAATCAATATAATTTAAAATTATAAATTTGAATTTATATAATACACTTACATTACATAATTAAATTAAATTAAAAATAAAATTCATATCTAAAAAATAAAATAAAAATTTATATAAATTCAAAACGGTTACAACCGGAACCGTAAGTTCCGGTTGGAATCAGAATCTTAACCGGGTCTAATATTTGAACTATCATTTAAAAGTCCACATGTATATTTTTATAATAAAAAAAGGACAATAATGCTGTTGTAAAATTATGCGTGTGTGTGTTTTTTTTCCACAAATAATGAGATTCGACAGATAAAAATCTCATAAAAAGATAAAATCTTAATGGAATGATGAAGAGAGGCCATGTTTTCCAATCAAAACGAGCAACAATCGATGTTGCTGCTAATTTATGTCAGTATGAAGTCCATTCTCCAACCTACCAAAATGTAATCCTCTGCCAATGTCCTTCAAACACGCAACTAAGTTTTTTTTGTGGACCTCCGCTGAAAAATAAAATACGTATTCTAATATAATTAAATATAATTTTATTTATTGATATTTGTATTTTATAAAATATGGACACCCTCCTCATGAGAAATTCGTCAACTTATTAAGATGAGAAATGAGAAAATATGTATTTTGATATTCAATTTCAAGGCTGAGGGTTAAAAAAATTACTTAAACTTGCCTGCCTCCTTATCTTTTAAAAATATCACATGTCAATAGATGATAATATCATGAAGAAAAATTTTTACTATAAAATAATAGTATCATATTACTCATATAAATAATAATTTAATAATACATTACTACAATTGTTAAATAGTCAAAAATAAATATATAAATGATAATATAATTTTACACAATTCATATATTATATAATTATTAGTTCGCGGTATAATATCGTTATTATAATAAATATCAAACAATTACTCGTCAACAAAATATAAGGAAATGAAAAAATAAAATAAAAAATAAGGCGAGAATCTTTGTTTCTGAAACAATCACTTAAAATTTGGGTTAAAATATTTAAGTTGAAAAATATTCATATATATATATAAAAATAGAAATATATAAATATATATATAGGGATGACTGAGGGAGCATGATATTATTTGACACAAAAAACACGACCATTATGGCTCTTCATCTCATCTTCCTAACGTTGCTCATCATCTTCCTCTCCTACAAGATTTACAAAAAGCTCACACAGAAGCTGCCGCCAGGGCCACGGCCATGGCCCGTCGTCGGAAACCTATACCAGCTGAAGCCGGTCCGGTACCAGTTCTTCGCCGAGTGGGCTCAGACATACGGACCCATAATGTCGGTCTGGTTCGGTTCGGCTTTAAACGTGGTGATTTCGAGCTCGGAATTGGCCAAGGAAGTACTTAAAGAAAATGATCAGCAACTATCAGATAGGCACAGAAATAGACCAGCTATTAGGATGAGTAGAAATGGGAAAGACCTTATCTGGGCTGATTATGGCCCTCACTATGTTAAGGTTAGAAAAGTTTGTACTCTTGAGCTTCTTTCTTCCAAAAAGCTTGAGGCTCTTAGGCCTATTAGGGAAGATGAAGTTACTGCCATGGTTGAATCCATCTTCAGAGACTGCACTAACCCAGGTTTATTATTTTTTTTTCCCCTACATACATAATTATTATTAATTAATCCACGTGTCTTCTGATCGAAAGTTATAAAAAATTCAGTTCACATCATAAATTTTGAGCTCATCCATCCTTTCACGAGATTGTGAACATATGCATAAGATCTTTAAGAAAATCTCAAATCCACCCCTACTAAATTTAAAAGTATTATTATTTTTTATCATTTTATCAAGAATAATTTTTTCTCTTCCACAACTTTTCATAGGGTTGTGAATATGTGGCTCAAGACTTTTAAAGATCTCATAAGTCATATCTAGTAATAATGAATTTGAATTTATTTTTTAACATAAATTTTGAAGGGAAAATTATTATTTTTATATCCAAAAATTAATCTATGTATGGGAAAAAAATCCGAAAACTTTCTTAGGTAAATTAATATAATGACTAAATTTTTTAGATAAATTAGTATGTTGACAAATTAGTATGTTTATTAAATTTTGGATGTAAAATTAAATTTTAAAAATAAAAATAAATATACTGACAAAATTTTGGATGCGAATTTAACTTATTTTTTTTCATTACCAAAACTGATATGCAGAGAAAACAGGGAAGAATATGAAAGTGAGGAATTACTTGGCAGATGTATCATTCAACAACATAACAAGACTTGTTTTTGGAAAAAGATTTATGAGTCGAGAGGGTGTAGTGAATGAGCAGGGTCTTGAGTTCAAGGCGGTTCTTGCAAATGGGGTGAAGATTGGAGCTCCAGTGACAGTAGCCGAATACGTTCCATGGCTAAGATGGATGTATCCAGTTGAGGAAGATAAATATGTGAAGCACAATGATCGTAGAGATAAGCTTACAAGAAGTATCATGGGAGAACATATCCAAGCTCGTCAAAAATCTGGGGGACCTGCTAAGCATCACTTTGTTGATTCTTTGCTCGATTTGCAGCAGCAATATGACCTTAGTGAAGATACTGTTATTGGACTCCTTTGGGTAATGTATTTTAATTCTTCTTTTTTTTTTTTAATATAGGATTTTAGGGTTTGTAGCCTGTAATGCTAATTAATAATTAAGCTGATTCATCAATATTAAAATATGTACAGGATATGATAATAGCAGGCATGGACACTACAACAATATCAGTAGAATGGGCACTGGCAGAGCTCATTAAAAACCCTAGAGTGCAACAAAAAGCTCAAGAAGAACTAGATCGTGTCATCGGCACAAATCGTGTACTGACAGAATTAGACTTCCCAAACTTGCCCTATTTGCAATGCGTGGCTAAAGAAGCCATGCGACTGCACCCACCAACACCTCTAATGCTGCCCCACAAAGCCAACGCCGACGTCAAGATCGGCGGCTACGACATCCCTAAAGGATCGATCGTGCATGTGAACGTTTGGGCCATTGCTAGAGACCCTGCTAATTGGAAAAATCCATTGGAATTCAGGCCAGAGAGGTTCATCGAAGAGGACGTTGATATGAAAGGACACGATTATCGACTGCTGCCATTCGGTGCGGGAAGGAGAATTTGTCCCGGGACTCAACTTGGTATTAATTTGGTGACGTCGATGTTAGGTCATCTTTTGCATCATTTTTGGTGGGCCCCAGCTAATGGAGTGAAGCCTGAGGAGATTGATATGGCCGGGAATCCAGGGCTTGTCACCTATATGACAACGCCGCTTGAGGCTGTGGCTTCTCCGAGGTTGGCTAACCACAGCCTCTACAAACGAGTTCCGGTGGACATTTGATTTTTAATTCTGTTAGGTTTTGTAATAATTAAATTGTACGGTCCTTTTATTTTTACTTTTTCAAGTGTTTTTCTCCTTATTTATTGCATTGCATTACACTAGTCCCCTAAATTTATGACAAAAATAATTAATTTTTTTCTTATTTATTATTATTATCATTACGGGAAGATATCATAATTCAAATTATATTAAATTTAGGAAAAATAATTGAAAATTTGTGTATATAGGAAGACAATAAAAAAGGAATTGAACCCTAAGTAATAAGAATTTTTGCAAAAAAAATAATCCCTAAGAAAATAAAACTCCTAATATAACAAATTTGATTATATTTTCTACCCTAACTTTAAAGCTTAATTTTTTTATATATAGGATGGAAATATACTGCCAAACTAAGTAAAAATAAATTAGACCATAGCTAATAACAATTTTTTACAAAAATAAAAAAAGAATACTTAAGAAAATAAAAATCTTAATAAGGACCCATACTTTGTGCAAATTAAACATATTTTTTTACTTCAATTTCATATTATAATAAAAATTCTAATAATATTTTCGATCTTATCCGGTAAATATTCTTGCATCGATTTTAGAGTTGTATTTTTATCAATATAAAATTATAACTCACGTATCCCCTAATTCTATTGCTAACACTAAAGTTTCTATAACAATAAGTTGATTCAAAATGAAGTATCTATAAACTACCATTATATAATGAATAGAATAGTTAAAATATTACCTGTAATAATAACTTATTAAAATTATCATTTAAACCCGTTTTATTTATATACACTCTTAATTAATCAAGTTTTATATATATATATATATATATTATATATATATAAATCTTGAATTTGTGGCATGAATATTTAAGTTTGTACATTCATAATTATACTCCTATCACTAAAATCTCTATAAAATCAGATGAAAACAAAGTATATAAACCTCCAAAAAAATCAAATGACAACACTTTTTTTTTTTTTTTTTTTTTTGTAGAATTTCCACCTTCTAAATATCAATTATATTCTTAACCAATTTCATGGCATTATCAAGTTTTCCTTCCATATGTTGGAAATCTTCTAAATATTCATTAAGGGTAGAATTGTCTTTTTTGTGGAATTGGGTGCTTGTGAGGGGTACAACCCTTTGGAGGGTTGCACCCCACCCCAAAGGGTGCCTTATTGGCATCCTTACATGTCTTATTTAAGGAGGCATTAAACTCATTACAAATGACAATGAAAAATCTGAATATTGAAAGAGACATTTGTTTTTGTTTTTTGGTTTTGAGAGAGTTCAACCATTTCCTAGTTTGTATACTTGTCAAGGAGTGCTCCTTGGACAAGAAGTATTCAAGTTATCCTGGGAGGACATTGGCCAATTGCGAATCCGTAAAGCACCTGTGACGGGGCCAATAAGTTCTTAAGGACAGAGATCTTCTCGACTTGGATTGGTTTTTGTAATCTCAATTTCCAGGTTTTATCTTCAAGTTTTCTGGTTTTAGGGTTTCTTGCATCTAGATCTACTTTTGGTTGTTGATCTGTTTGATTTGCATGTTATATTACTGTTTAATGACACCTATTTGCCCACAATCTTAAGAACTTATTGCTCTAGTGTTATTAGATAGTAATTCCCATGTTAGGGTTTGTTTATTTTCTGTAAAATACGAACTGTGCATGAAAAACCTGTAGGGCGTTCGAACGCCCGACGAACACGAAGGCAAAAATTTGAAAATTTGTAAGAACGTTCGAACGCGTCTTCAAACGCAACTCGAACGCAAGCCTTCTGCCTTAGAACGTTCGAACGCGTCCTAAACGCAACTCGAACGCGAACTCTCTGGAATCATTCCGTTCGAACGCGTTCTCGAACGCTATACGAACGTGAACTCTCTGGAATCATTCCGTTCGAACGCGTTATCAAACGTTACACGAACGTGAACTCTCTGGAAACACTTCGTTCGAACGCGTTATCAAACGCAACACGAACGCGCACACACTGGACAGTCTCGTTCGAACGTAGATACGAACGTGACACTAACGATTTTATCCTGGAAGTATCATAAAAGCAAACTTTAATTAATATTAACTTGGTTAGTCATATACTGTAAACACATTAATCTTGGTAGTATAGATTTAAGTTATTATTAAGTTGATCAATTATCACAAGCATACACATAGTGATAAAGTTGAAATTGATTGGTTGTTGCATAATTGGTTGAGAATTTAAAGTGTAATTTTGCACAAGTAATTCCATTCAATCTTGATTGACATTTATATATCTACACTTATCGTATTAATTGTTCTATTGGAAAATTGAAATATTGAGTTTGAATTGCTAAGAGGTTCTATTGAGAAAGTAGTTAAAGGATATTCCTTATTTACTTTTCATAAGAAATCTTGGTTGGAAATTCAAGGACTTGTGTTTATTGGTACTACTGTCCAATAGAACAACAAGTGGATATTTCGTATATCACTTTGAACAAGGTCATTCGTTGATCGTTGTGCAATTTGTCTTTTGTAGACTAATTGACCCTGTTGATTTTCCAGTTACATATGGCTAGCGGAAATATCACGGTACCGGTCTCTCACGGAGAAAAAACCGGAGAAATTTGGTGGGGCAAATTTCAAACAATGGCAGAGCAAAATGCTGTTCTACCTGACAACTCTCCAGTTGGCTAAATTCCTCAAAGATCCTCCGGGTCTGTGGAGGGTGAATCTGAATTGGCCAAGGAAGAGCGAGAACAGACTTGGATGTCTGGAGACTTCCTATGCAAGAACTACATTTTGGGTGGTCTTGACAATACCATGTACAATGTGTACCAAGGCATGACTTCTGCGAAGATTCTCTGGGAATCTCTCGAGAAGAAATACAAAACCGAGGATGCCGGACAAAAGAAATTTGTCGTGGGTAGGTTCCTGGACTACAAAATGGTAGTTTCAAGGACGGTGATGTCTTAGTTGGGTGAACAACAATAGATCATTCATGAAATACTGGATGAAGGAATGAAACCCTGTGAGACGTTTCAAGTTGCCACCATAATTGATAAGTTGCCTCCATCATGGAAGGACTTCAGGAGATATCTGCAACACAAAAAGAAGCAGATGAGCCTTGAAGACCTGGGAGTTCGATTGAGAATCGAACAGGACAACATGATGTCCGAGTAGGCCAGCTACAAGATTATGGAGTCTAAGGCCAACATCTTTGAGGATGTAAAGGGTAGCAAGAAAAGAAAGAACAGTGAAGCTGATTCTTCCCAAGCGAACAAGAAGTTCAATGGGAAGTGCTACAACTGTGAAAAGAGCGGTCATATGACAAAGGACTGCAGAAACAAGATATCTCAAGACAATGGCAGGATAAATGAGGCCTATGTCACTGAAGATGAGCAGTTAACTAATGAGATTTCAGAAATGAATCTCTCAAAAGTGGTAACTGAAGCCAACTTGGTTGGGAATCCGAGAGAATGATCGGTGGACTCTGGGGCTACTCGTCATATATGTGCTGATAGCAAGATGTTTTCCTCGTATCAGAAAGGTCGATGGCGGCGATCATCTGACAATGGGAAACTCGTCTACCTCTAGAGTGGTTGGACAAGGCACAGTAGTTCTGAAAATGATATCCGGAACGGAGCTTACATATAATAATGTTTGCATGTTCCAGATATTCGGAAGAACTCGGTCTCGGGTTTGTATTTGTTTCTGACAAGATTGTATTGACCAGAATTGATGTCTATGTAGGAAAATGATACCTCGCTGAGGGTCTTTTCAATGCCTATCAATTGTGCTATTAATAAAGCTGAAACTTCTGCTTATATTATTGAGTCACAAAATGTATGGCATGAGAGGTTAGGACATGTTAATTATGATACGATGCGTACATTAATTAACATGGACCTTATACCTAAATTTGCATTGATAGCCAACATAAGTGTGAGACATGTGTTGAAGCAAAAATACTTAGAACATCATAGAATGAAGTTCTGAACCCTTGGAACTTGTGCACATTAACGTATGTGACATGAATTTTGTGCAAACAAGAGGCGGTAAAAAATACTTTGTCACTTTTATCGATGAAAGCACAAGATTCAGTTAAGTGTATTTGCTGAGGAGCATAGATGAAGCTATTGAGAGCTTTATACACTGAGAGCGAAGTTGAAAATCAACTTGGCAAGAAAATCAAAAGAATCAGGAGTGATAGAAGTGGTGAATACGTTTCACCATTCGGTGAATATTGTTATGTGCACGGAATTATTCACGAAACCACTGCTCCTTATTCTCCTCAACAGAACGGAATTGCGGAGCACAAAAATCGAACGTTGAAGGAAATGATGAATGCCATGTTGACAAGTTCGGGTCTGCCCCAGAACTTGTGGGGGGAAGCCTTGCTTTCCGCGAACTACGTTCTGAACAAGCTCCCTCACAGAAGACTATACAAGACACCATATGAATTGTAGAAAGGTTTCGTACCTTCCTACAAATACCTCAAAGTGTGGGGGTGTCTTGCCAAAGTAATGGTTCCTAAACCTAAGAAGGTGGAATATGACCCAAAACTGTTGACTGTATATTCATCAGATATACTTGCAACAATAATGCATATCGATTCTTGGCACACAAAAATGAGATTCCTGACATCAATCCAAATGTGATGATTGAGTCAAGGAATGCAATATTTTTGAAGAGACATTTCCTTGTAAGGAAAGACAAAGAAGAGAGTCTCTCAAAAGATCTGTTGATACTGTCAATGACAGTGATCAGGTTGACCAAGAGTCAAATCAACATGGAAATGTTGAGGCAAATGAACCTAGACGTCGTCTAAGTCATTTGGACCCGATTTTCTGACATATTTGTTAGAAAATGAGCCTCAAAGCTATAAAGAAGCAATGTCTTCTCTGGAGGCACCTCTTTGGAAAGAGGCGTTAAACAGTGAGATTGATTCAATCCTACAGAACCATACTTGGGAGTTGGTTGATCTTCCACCAGGTTGTAAGCCACTGGGCTACAAATGGATGGATCAATATATAAGTATAAGGCGAGGTTTGTCATAAAAGATTATAGACAGAAAGAAGGCCTTGTTTACTTTGACACATATCCACCAGTGATTCGTATCACATCAGTAGAATGCTTATAGCTATAGCAGCTATATTTGGTCTTGAAATACATCAAAAGGATGTAAAGACGTCATTCTTGAATGGTGAATTGGATGAAGAGACTTACATGGAACAACCAGAAGGGTTTAATGTTCCTGGATAAGAACAGAAGGTGTGCAAACTTGTAAAATCCTTGTACGGATTAAAACCGATGAGTGTGATAAGTGTATATATGCCAAATCAACTCAAGAATGATATGTCGTTGTATGTCTCTATGTAGACGATATGCTGATAATTGGTAATAATCATGAGTTGATTCAGTCTACCAAGAAAGTGTTATCCAGTAAATTTGATATGAAAGATTTGGGAGTAGCTAACCTAACTCTTCCTCTATCAAAGAATATTGGCTTAAGCATATCGTAATTAGAGTATTCAAGGATCATCGGAAGTCTGATGTATCTCACGAATTGCACACGAACTGATATCGCTCAAGCTGTGAATAGGCTTAGCAGATATACTAGCAATCCAGGACATAACCACTGGAAAGTCATAGTAAGTGTTTTGAGGTACAAGAAACTTCAAAATATGGGCTACATTACGAGAGATATCCTGCTGTTCTAGAGGGAAACAGCGATGCTGACTGGATATCTGATACAGTGGATTCCAAATCTACGGTTGGATTTGTTTTCATACTTGGTAATGCAGCCGTGTCATGGAAATCCTCGAGGCAAACATGTGTTGCCCGGTCTACTATGGAATCTGAGTTCATAGCATTAGACAAAACAACGGAAGAAGCAGAATGACTTAGAAACTTCCTGGAGGATATTCCTAGTTGGGCCAAACCGGTGCCAACGATTAGCATACATTGTGAAAGCCAATCGGCTATTGGGAGAGCCCAAAATACAATGTATAATGGTAAGTCTCGACACATACGTCGGAGACATAATACCATATGTCAACTGCTCTCAAGTGGCATAATAACGATCGATTATGTCAGGTCGAAGGAAAACCTAACGGATCCACTAACTAAAGGTTTACCTCGAGAGCAAGTTGAGAAGTCATCGAGGGGAATGGGCTTGAAGCCTATAATCTAAGAATTGTCATTGTGGAAACCCAACCTAGCTGACTGGAGATCCCAAGATCTAGGTTCAAAAGGGACAACATAAACTTTGTGCAATTCAAAACAAGCACTGAAGAGTTTCGTACTCTTTCCCATTCCGATAATGACGCTGAGTGCTATCTGTCATTGGTTAGGATAAGCTAAGGCTTTTAATGATCACTATATTAGGTGATGAGTCCTAATGGGGGTAAAGACAGATTACCTCTTCATAGTAGATCACCTATTTCAAGTAAGAAGTGAGGCCGCTTCCATGGGAACCTTTAAAGGCGGGTTACCCTAAAGTGCTTGATGAATCCATGACCGTTGTTCAGGGCCAAAATGAACACAACCGTAGAACGGGAAAATAGTCGAATTAAAGCTGTGTGTTGGCAATTATCTTGGTTTACACCAACGGCAGAACAGTTCAAGACTATGGGTCACTGGTTTGCCAAGTAAATCCGATTGTCACTCACTAGGAAAGGTTCAAGGCAAAAGCTACCTATTTCGATGCAGCTTTAGTTCATGGTAACTCTCTCAAGTGTCTCCTTGAATATTTGAAGAATTGTGGGGGATTGTTGGAAATCTTCTAAATATTCATTAAGGGTAGAATTGTCCTTTTTTGTGGAATTGGGTGCTTGTGAGGGGTACAACCCTTTGGAGGGTTGCACCCTACCCCAAAGGGTGCCTTATTGGCATCCTTACATGTTTTATTTAAGGAGGCATTAAACTCATTACAAAGGATAAGGAAAAATCCGAATATTGAAAAAGACATTTGTTTTTGTTTTTTGGTTTTGAGAGAGTTCAACCATTTCCTAGTTTGTATACTTGTCAAGGAGTGCTCCTTGGACAAGAAGTATCCAAGTTATCCTGGGAGGACATTGGCCAATTGCGAATCCGTAAAGCACCTGTGACGGGGCTAATAAGTTCTTAAGGACAGAGATCTTCTCGACTTGGATTGGTTTTTGTAATCTCAATTTCCAGGTTTTATCTTCAAGTTTTCTGGTTTTAGGGTTTCTTGCATCTAGATCTACTTTTGGTTGTTGATCTGTTTGATTTGCATGTTATATTACTGTTTAATGACACCTATTTGCCCACACCATATTCCGTTGTGATTATCTTATCACTCTGGAGTGTGTTTGAAGGAAAAATCGAAACTTTCTATTATTACAAGACTAAATTACAAGTGTTTACACTTTACAAAAATCTTCACTCTAACATTATACCAAGCTTTCTACACTTGAAGCTTTGCTAATTTGGGATGATCTGAGCTTACAATCAACCTCTGTATTTATAGCCAGTGTATGCCTCACTTTGTCAACACTAGAACAGTGTTTCCACCTTTCACTCCTGATTTTCTGGAAACGACAATCTCCACCGAAAGTATGCTTGACAGTTTTTGTTCTTGTTGATGATGCTTGCTGGATTACAACTTGCTGGATTCATTTCAATTCTCCTCATCCAGCTGCATCCGAAATAATCATCATCTGACAGCTATCATGGCCATGTCTCTGCACAACTCTAACTTGTCTCGAGTAACCACATTTGTTAACATGTTAGCTGGATTCTCATATGTATGGATCTTCACTAGTCTCGGCAGTTATTGGCCCATCACCTCGCGTATCCAATGATAGCGAATATCGATGTGCTTCGTTCGAGAATGATACATTGAGTTCTTACTCAAGTCCAGAACACTATGACTGTCACAATGTATATCCAAGGGAAATCATAATAACTGGATACAAACAGTGATATGGCCGAACGTTTATATCATTTGGCCATATATTTTTATGACTTTAGTATACCTGGCCGGACGTATATCAAGTCCGGCATGAGATATTATGTCAGAACATAAGTAAAAAAATGGAATAGAAATTAAGGTGCCTTCAGGTCATATATTTAGATATGGTCGGCTCATAAAGTGCATCTGAAGATTGAATTGCCGCTGGGTTGCTTGCCAAAAGGGGTATGATGGCTGAATTCACTTTACAACCGAATATGACGTCACTCTGCATCACTTAGTCATCATTACCCCCTTATCCGCTGCACCCACCACTTATTTTGACCACACTCAAGTCATCTGCTTGGTCACTGCAATGGCCTATGCCGGTCTGCATCGGCCTATGATGGCTGATGGGACTCACGGCTTCATGTGAGTCGTTACTTTACTATTTTCATAATTTGTCTTCTAAATACACTATTTTCAAGTAAGTCATATGTCATACTGATCTAACCTAGTCGAGCATGACTTCGTCACATCTCCTCGGGTCGGGGTACTCAAATCACACAGAACACCCTAAATCCACATTTCTAAGTGGTCGGGTCGGTATCGCCATTACTTTATCCTCCAAAACTTTCCTCAATGAGAACACTCCATTGTCTACCATGATCGGATCCTTCTCTCATTCTTCCTCTTGCTTTCGGGCCCTTTAACCTCAGATCCTCAGGATTTAACCCTCCTTGAGAGAGTGGTATAAAAAAAAAAAACCACCATCAGTAATATGCAGTACTTTTTTCCGACCTAAACATTAAATCAGTTTCGTATACTCCAAAAATGGTGGCCTTTGGATAGCATAAGGCAGTTTTTTTGGCAAACTGACTCTTCATCAGCTTAGTTTCCTCTGAGTGACTTGGCTTTTTTCACCATTTTTAGTGAAACTTGGTCCCCAGGGTCACATTTTTAGGCATTGGACCAATTAAATTGATACGTTATGGTTGGTGATCTCTTTATTAATTGTATCACATTATTTCAAGTAGCTGGTCTGGTGATGAACATAAATTCAAATTCATAAAGAATCTATCACATTTTCAACCAAAATGGACAAGACAACAAATACTGGAGTACATGTTATGATTGATCTTTTCTCCAAAAACCCCCCCAATTTTATCCTTTTTTACATGAACAACCCAAAGCCTATTCTTCAAACTTCAATCTTGCTAGCTAGCGGCTGTGGTCAAAATCTCACCCGAAACTCATCAACAACAACTATATACCATGGAGATAATCCAATTGAAAATAGATTTTCAATTTCATAAATTGCCAAATAAAACCCCTAAAACTCTAAGTTCATTGTGATTAAAGGATATATAAATTGCAATAATTGAATAACCAACATTGTGGTTCTTTGTGGCATGTGATTTGCACCGAATTCTTACAAATTTTGTCGTAGGAGTCTAAAGAGGGTTAATAAACCGACCGAATTTTGAAAAGCTCAACCACAATTTAAATATATTTTTTTATTTAAATTTGAGCATAAGAAATACCATAAAAATATCAATTCAAAGTTTAAAAACTTGATTCTTCTAATATCTTGAAAATATTAATAATCAATTGGCTTTTTTTACCAATCTCAAGTTTAAAGTTGAGTTATGTACCTTGGTGATAAAAGACTTATGACTTTATTGTCAGCTCCTGAGTTTGAATCCACGAGGTACATTTCTTGTAAGAGTTTAGGACAGCCGAGAGTTTTTCCTACTCTGTTTAAGCCCGGGTCGGGTGATTTGGCGACGGGGTTTTCAATGTTTCAAAAAAAAATATTTCTTAATAATTTTAAGTGAGAAAGGCATTTTAGTCTAAAAGTTGTGAAATTATTCATTTTGTAACAAATTTTTTGGAATGTTCTAATTTAAAAAACAGTAAATTTATTTGCCGGAAAAAAACATATACACTCCTAAAATTATGTATAATGTATAAATACACCTTAATTTTAAAAATAGATAAATGCACCCCCAAAATTTAGTAAAAAATGCATATAAATCTCTAAAATTTCGTGAAAATGATAGATATATCCCAAAATTTCAAAAAAATTTATATTTTTAAAAATTAAGAGAAAGGGACGATAATTGTAAATATTTTAAATCGACAACAAAATTTATGTGGCTATTTTTTAGCCACTAACGAATTTTTGGGGGTGAAACTATCATTCTTATGAAATTTTGAGGATATATATGTCATTTTACTAAATTATAGGGGTGTATATATCTATTTTGAAAATAAAGGATGTCTTTGTCAATTTAATGATATTTTGGGAATATATATATATATATAATTATCTTTTGACGTTTTTATTTGTTTTTTTGTTTGTTTGTTTGTGTGTATTTATCATTTTTGTATTTGATCCATTATGTAAAATTCTCGAGACACACCTAATTTCAGACTTTTTCCAGTCATCCCATTACGAACAGCACACACACACAGGCCCCTGACCCTGACGAAGACTAATCATTTAATTTCATTTAATGAGGATTTTATTTTTTATTTTATTTTTTCACAAATAAATCATGAAAACGATAAAAGTTTTTAGATACGTTCTTTATTGTGTCCTTTTTGTGCATTGAATCCGCTTCTACATTTTTTTTAAAAAATTATTATTTTTTAAATAATTGGATAAATCATAAATTTTACAAACAAACGAGGAGGTAAATTTGTTAATTGTGAACCGATATATTTTTGGGCTTTTACGTTTTAATAATTTTATATTACTAATTTTGAAATATTTTATTTTATTATTGAATTTATAATATAATAATATTTTATTATTAAATTTATACAAAATCAAATATTTTTTATTTTTATATTAGTTGACCATTAGTTGATTTTAGTATTCAAATGTATTAACAATCAATTAAGATTTTTACGAAAAATATTTAAATATTATTTGTAATAAATTTAGTAGAAAAATATAATAATTCAAAATTCACTCTACTCAATTATTATTTTACCATAAATTTAGTAATAAAATATAAATAACCTTATATTTTTTAAGGTTATTTCTTTTTATCGTTCACAAGATAATTTGGAATTTCTATTAATATAACTTTAAATAAAAAAAATTAATTTGTCTCGTTGTAAATAAAATAATTTTTTTTTATTAAGAATTATAAATTTACTTTAATAAACACGTATTTAAGGTTCTGTTTGAAGAAAAATGAAATAATTTGAGAAGTAAGATAAGAGTATTTTAAATAATTTAACAAATTAAAGAAACTTTTAAACACTTACTCTTAAAAGTCCTAAATTTAAAATAGTAATAAAATAATTTTTTTAATCCTCAAAAATTCTATTCAAGTTACTAAACAAAAATTATAAGAACTTTTGAAATTTAAAAAAAGAAGAAGTTATTTTTCCTTTATTATCAGATGTCATATCAAACCGATTATTAATTTATCAAGGTTTTATTATAATTCTTTTATAACATCAACCAACCACCATCAGAGTAGGCTTCAATATCTGACTGGTATCGATATAAAATTTGTAGCTTCAGAGTTTGAGGAATGAATAATGATATGGTGACTAAAGGTAGGAAAATATTTTTTCATATTTAGAATTTATAATTTTACTTTTTCTTTTTTTTTTTTTTTTTTTTTTTTTAAATTTAAACAAACACACATATAAATTTTATTTAGGAAGACAAGTATCAGTATCCTCTTGAATGACCAGATCCATTTCATTTCAATGGCATTGGGCTCTTGCTTTGGGCCAGTTAGTTTTGAGTATGTAAAATTATTGAAAGATAAATTGTCTAAAATATGTCTTAATGAGTTTTTATTTTCTATTAATTTCTGGTTTACAACAGTTTTGTTCCAATATGGTTTTATTGAGATTTAAGAAACATAATACATATTGTTACTTATGGACTTAAAATGGGTCTTATTAAACTTATTGAAAATTTTTAAAGTGTAGTGATAGGTCTACTTTATAAGCATTGAGTATCAAATATTAGTTTTAAACCAATCAAATCAGTAATAATAGAGATTGTTTAATTGTAGTTATTTACTTAAAGGGCTACTCTTTAAATAACTTAATCTATATGATTACTGATTTGATTAGTTTAAAATTAATATTTTATACTCATTATGTATCTAGAGAGTACATCTATCATTACTAATTTTTAATGGGTATTATGAGAAAAATGGTTTTACACGTTATCCATATTACAATCCAATCATATATTATCACGCACGCTAATATGTTACAAAAATATTAAATTTATGATAATTGAATTACACATGTCATTTTTTATTAGTTTATGATATCATGCCACTTATATCTCTATCACATCAAAAAAAAATTTGTATACAAGATATTTTGCCAATCGTTATGGAATCACACTCCACTTAATCGAATAAATTATAATAAAGTCTATTTTTTATCTAAAAAATCAAATAAATAAGTAATTTGCACAATTAATTGATTATTTTTTTCCCTAATTCTTTTTCTCTCACAAATTTTGACTGACTATCTTTGACATCATAGTTTATTTGATAAAAATATTAATTGGACTATTTATGAGGCTTCCAGTTTGAGCAAGCCTTTGTGAAGGGAGCCTAAAATAATAATAGTTTTATGGAGTTCTCATTTAATACTATGGATGAAGATTAATATAAATCAGATATAGATAGACCAGCATGTTGCGGTTTTTATTTTCTAAAAGAATATTGAGGAGACAAATATTTTAGCGAATATTAATTTTGTTTATTTCGATTTCAGTTGGTGAGATTTGCCACTAGTTGCTATTCATACAATATTTTTTGAGGATGCTTCTTGTTTTCCCAAAAAATTTAGATTTACTTCATAATCTTTTAAATTGTCTGTAATCCTCTCCCTTTTCTTCTTAATAAAATTCTCCCCAGCATTCATTTACACAATAAAAAGTAAGATGAGGTACCCATAAAATTATTTTAAATTTCACAAAATCTTTATAATTATTGACGGCTGATTTTCGTTTCAGAAGAAAAACGGTAAATTCAATATTCGAACAATACTCCATCAACTGTGAATTTGTTTGGTTTGAGGACCAAATGCAAACTTAGCAAAAAGATGGGAAAATACACAGACTAAACAGATGGTTTAACGTAGTTCGGCGGAATGGATACAACATATATCCACGGGCACAAAGGAAAATGAAATTTTTATAATGTAGTCGGGTATGACCGACTTGCCTATCTCTCGAGCTCGGTTAACCGACCTCTTACAAGCCCACACTTATACTTAAGCTTTTCGTTATTTATTTTAAGTGAGTGAATTTTGCTAACCTTTTAAAATGAACTCTCAACCTTTTTATATACTATGACAAACTCCACTGTTACAACAATCTTATGACGTCAGCCACGTGAAAACCATCATTAAGGTGATGACTCTCTTCCTCAACTACTCTGTCGAAAGTAACTATGCCACCTGACATCTCTTTAAACCAAGCTATTGAACCCTTTGCCACACGCTACCTACAACATGTAATCTGTCATGTCAGACCTCTTTGAAATATGCAAGTTCCCATGCAGGACTTACGTCATTTGATCCTGACCATATCATTACCACTTCGGCCCGCCCCTACCAGGTCGGGAGACAGAAGCAACAGTTGTTCGGGACCACCTCGGGTCGGCCATGAAACGCAAACAAGTCTGATCTATTTGTTGGGTCAGACGTCTCTGCTACCTGGGTCTGAGCTTTTTTTTTCCTAGGAAGTGAAAAACCCCTTTGTACTATTCTTCGAGATTCTAACTTCTTGGGTTTCGAGATTCTAACTTCTTTGGTTTCGAAATTCTGACTTCTTGGGAGCCGAAAACCACCATCAACAATAATGTTAAACAAAATTCAATATTTCTAAATGATTTATTTTGACCACTACTATTCCATCTTTACGATTATTAATCTATAATTAAACAAAAATAAAAAATAAAAAAATGAAATAATCCTATTAAATTTATGTTAAGGCATCTTTTGTGGTCATTTTTGTTGGTGCATTCAAAATTTTCGAAGGGCGCAAACAGAATAAAAAAAAAAAGGCAAAAGTAACACAATCTCGTCAAGCAAAACGATGGCCCACTAAAAAGCTTATTCATTAAGCAAACAAATGTCAAAGTTGTCAACTAAAGACCGTTGATCGACACGTAAAGTCCACGTGTCAAAATCTGAAGCAATCTATGCCGCAAGCGAGAGGATAGAAAAGCATGGAAAACGGAAATGCCAGAGGAGCCGAAAACAGCAATGAAAATGGCCTTGCTTGGAGGAGTCCAGGAGTCCAGAGGAGCCGAAAACAGCAATGAAATTGAAAGCCTCGCTCGTTTCGCCGTCGAAGAACACAACAAAAAAGAGGTTTTTTTTTTTTTTTTTTTTTTTGTTTTGAAATTTAGCCATTAAAATTTTTCGATATGTTTGCTGTTTCTGATGTTTAATTATGTGTATGAAGAATGCGCTGCTGGAGTTTGCAAGAGTGGTGAAGGCTCAAGAGCAGGTGGTTGCCGGAATTATGCACCATCTTACAGTGGAAGTAATTGATGCCGGTAAGAAGAAGTTATATGAAGCGAAGGTGTGGGTGAAGCCATGGTTGAATTTTAAGGATTTGCAGGAATTTAAGCACGTGGGTGATTCAGATTCCCCCTCATTTACCTCCTCAGATCTCGGTGTTAAGAAAGGTGATGATATTACTGGTAACCGGAAATGGTTGGTTTTTGATGAGATGCTTCATAATTGAGTCATGATCATATTTATTACATTTACAACTCGTTGATAAGACGATAATTGGTGAAATTTTTAACTAGGGTTTGGTTTATTGTTTATTTATTTATTTATTTATTTTGTTACTGTTTCTTGTTTTGCGAATTCTTTTTGGTCACATTCCAGAATGAGTAGATGGTGAATTCAATTTCTTGGGTTAATCTGCCTCGGGGAATGTTTGCTGATAATTCTGGCTATGGGATAATACTTAAGCTAGTAGGAAACAAAATATTTTTAACTGCAGGCTAATAGGCTATAGTGTTTTCACAAAGATCCGGGTTTTGTAGTAGTAGAAAATTGTTTATTGCTGCCTTGCTGGGTTCGTGGTTTCGGGCCATTGAATGAAAAGAGGCAGGTCATGAGGCTGATTAGTATACTCAGTCCTTCCAGCAGGCGACAATATAGCTTGCCGTTGTAGTTAATGTTATCCTGAAATTCTCTTGCTGACCTGGGTTTGTATCAGATGGTCATGGTCCTGGATGGCAAGCAGTGCCGGCACATGATCCTCAAGTCCAGGATGCAGCCAATCATGCTATCGAAACCATTCAGAAGAGGTCCAACTCTCTTTTCCCATATGTACTTCAGGAGATTGTTGATGCAAAAGCTGAGGTCAGTTTTTCCTCAATATTTTTTATTACTTAATTTCCTGTCATTATCATGTGGTTGATTGTTTCTTAAAATATGGTAACTGGGACGACTCTTATGTTGTGCGATTTGTTGTTAGTCATTTCCTTGCTATATTTTTCTGTCATTTAAGCTAAATCTATTTCAAATGTTGGTACTTGGCTTGGTTCAACTTTTCTTGAAACAATAGCATAACATATGAGAGAATTAAGAAAGTAAGTTTTGTTTGTAATTTGTATAATATGCTGCATTTTTCTCTCAATTTTGTTTCCTGTACTTTTCCTCGAGATATATAAATACACTAGGTGCACAACTTAGGAGTATTAGTATTTGCCTTTTGGAAAAGAAGAAGGAAAGTGAAAAGATTTGATCAGTGTGTTGGTATTCATATATATGGCAGATGTTGCATTTGCAGTTGCTAATGGTGTATCAGTGACATTCAGGTGATTGAAGATTTTGCGAAATTTGCAATGCTTCTGAAAGTGAAGAGGGGAGACAGAGAGGAGAAGTACAATGTTGAAGTACACAAGAATGAGGGTACCTTCAGTCTCAATAAGATGCAACAAGATCACTCTTGATTTCGGAGAACCATGCTTGTGTCTGTGTCAGCGAATAATGTTTTTTATATATTGTTGGTGTGTTGGATTCCTGTGTATATTATGTTGCTACTGCAGTTGATGTATTAACTTTCCCTATAAAAGCATTGACCAGAGACTCTAGTAGTTGTGTTTAAAGATCTTTGATCTTTTGTTTAATAATATTTCGCTTGTATTACTTGAATTTTTATGTCCACGCTCCAAGGTATAGCATAGTTAAGATTTATTTTGAAATACGTATTTTTTTTGTCTTTCATTTTTGATCATAACCGGATTATCTTCAACATTGGCGATAAAAAAAAAAAAAATGCAGCACCAGGCTAGCAGCTTATTGGAATTTTGAAACCCTGTTAGCCCAGAAACAGAAAGGATGTCGTACAAGCAAAGGCAAGAATGGTAATGAAAATTTATATAAAGAAGAGTGAAAACTCAAAAATCGAGTTCGGAATTCACCAACACATTCAGATGATCGCTGGCATCTTGAAACAAGTAATTGTAGTATAAAAATAATGCAGCTTTTAATCATTGCTGTCACATTCTGGAAAATCAAAACACTACATATGACATTTCACACCCTAAACTATGATTCTGCATTCTGCATATATTCATTCTCTGGCTTGTAGGTAGGTCATTGTTATGCTTCGAACTTCTTTGTGTCTTTCTTCTCTCTGTCCACAACCATTAATCTGATCTGAATGACTAACCTTCTTGTGAAATCTTGACTTTACAATTACCCTTCTTCCTCTTCATCTATATATCATTCTGCTGTGGTTTGCATTCTGAATCTGAAGAGAGTCGATGGCCTTTCTATCCATTTCTGAAAGAGACCAACCTGGATATTCTTCATGTTTGGTCTCCTCAGAAGGCTCTGCTGATGATGTTTGGGTCGGTGCTGCTGCAGCCACAGACAAGAGGCATTATCCACCAACATTACAGAGTTTGAATTATCACTAGCACCGTGCTGCAGAGCAGAATGGGGACAGCCTCAACCTCATTATGACAAGACTCTTTCTGAATGTCGAGCACCTCCGGCCCCTCCCTCTGTTGCTGCTATTAAGAAAGTACCCGCTTTGTTTGCTCTCTATGAACTATTTAAGATTACTAACTTCAGACTTAAATCCTCTTGTGTATAACACTCATACACTAGGTCTAAAGGTACATAAGTAATCTAGGATATTCAAGATAATTTATAATATGCGAAAATTAAACAAACATTTTGATAAATGAACAATGCATCATTTTATTTCAAAACACGTAAAACTGTTTACATTACATGTAGCTCTAGGGCATACATCTCAACACTTGGAACCTTGAAACTTAAGGAATTTCACAAAGAATAGATCATCGCAGGAACCAAAGTTTCCTCAACAAGCGAGTAATGCCAGCCAAATTTCCTAATTGTGAGTGAACTTCTTTTCTCAAATTGATTTTATTTAATAGTTTTGATATCAGACTTATTTTTGAGCAAATAGGGCGTTAGCCAGAATTTTAATATAGTTGTTATTCAGATGATGCAAATTTAGAAAAGAAAATGTTTTATACAGTTTTGAGATTTCAAAGTATGATTTTTATGTTTTCGGGGCATGTGGGAAACCCCCCCCCACCCAGTATGTAACTTGATACAGTTTGGAATTGACGGACAGAGAACATGTGTACATGTAGAGGACTGGGGGGACGGCGATACGTAACGCCCCTAGACCCTAGTTTCAGGGTCAGGTAGTAGCATGGATCAGCACTACCGGCTCTAGTTCAGTGTCTTGGGGTACGACGATACGTAACGCTTCAAGACCACAAGTTTCATGGACATGAGTGGCGTGCTTTGGGGGACGACGATACTTAATGCCCCAAAGTCATGGTTTTATATTCATGGCTCCAGCTAGGCGTATGGGGGGACGGCGATATGTAACGCCCCCATGCGTCAAGTTTTTCAGATACATATCAGTTTTCAGATTCCAGATTTTCAGTATACAGCTTTCAGAAATCAGATTTTAGAAATAGTTTTTAGAAACCAGAGTTTCAAAAGCAGTTTTCAGAAAGATGAGTTTTATAAAGGAGATTTCAGACGCAGTATTAGAAATGAGTTTTCATATAAAGATTTCTTCTAGCACTTTGGTTTTAAAAACAAATGTTTTGATATTAGTATTTCAGTTTTTCGTCCACTCACTTAGATCGTACAACGATCTAACCCCCACTCCAAGTTTCCTTGTCTTGCAGGTTTCTCGGAGGACGAGTTCGGGAGGACGGATACTGTTGCAGTCACAAGGGTATGAAGTCCATCAGTCCAAGTCAGAAAAAGTGAGTGTCCGGTCAGAGTCAAGTAGGAGTTATGTAGTAGTCTTGGGTTCTGAGACAGTCATTGTAAAGTGTATTGTTAAGTTTTCAGTTACAAATGTTAAGTTTGTATGTTATATCTTGCTTGGGCTACAGTCTCATATTTATAAAGGAAAGATTATTAGTATCTGTTCATGATTAAAGGGTCAGAGGCTAATGGGGTTAGTACGGTCTATCCCCTGCCGGTAACATCTCATGAATCGGGGATGTTACAATTTTAGGAGATATTTAATTTTTAAATTAAATTGAAATTTTTTTTTTGTTTATTTATTTTTCCTCTTTTCACTGTGTGGATTGAGCATTTGTATTTACTCTCATTTTTTTCAAATGACACACTTGTAATTAATGTATTTTACTATGTATATTTATGTCATTTTACAAGATGGAAGACTAAATCCAAAACTTTTTGGGTACTAGGACTAAATATAAATATGCCTATTAATTTTAGACTAAATAATAATTCCCTCTTTTTTATTCAAATATTTTTTTATTAAGAGAATAGTAATTTTATGGGGATATTTTTTTAGTGATATTCATGCTTCAAGCAATTGTACATTCTAATATCTTTCCAAAATATACAACTATTTGAAACAAGAATATCATTAGAATATCACTAAAAAATGCTCCCATAAAAATGTCTGATAACAATTAAAATCAAGCATATTTCACTTTTTCTATTAATAGGAAAATATCTAAGAGTCCCATATAAGTTATGAAAAACAACCAAGCAAAACTATTAAAAAAATATATGTCTTGTAAAAAGAAATAAAATTCACATCCTATTTTTATGTTAAAAAAATCCCACCAAGGGTAAGAAAATGGAGAGCAGGATGCGTATCAACATTCTGATGATTAGCCAATAAAGTAGACGTAAAAAATGAGTTTTGCTTTATGAGTAAACTTGCATATGTCAAATCTTAAATTCAAAAATGAAAAGAAAATAACATAAATTGTAATTTCTTTTATTTTTTAAAGTATATTAAATCAAAGGAATTAACAACTTATCTTTTTATTCATGCGTAAGAAAGTACTAATTAGGATCAATGTGGTATATAAATCTTAAATGAAAAAAAAAAAAATGCCTAATAATAGTAAAGATCAAGTCTTGATGCATCACCATATGTGAATCTTAAAATGAATAATGAAGTACTAAAGCTTGAGAGACAAATCAAGTTTTGTTGCATCTTCTTGATCTCTTTTTGAAGGGTCACCTCCTTGAATTAAATCAACACTAATAATAGGCTTATTTTTGTGAATAATATTATTTGTTGTAGCAAGTACATCACTTTCTTCAAATCTTGAATATGGCCCCGAAGTTCCAAAACCATTCATTCTCAACCTTTTCGTTGATAGTTGTTGATATGGATTCACCATATTCATATTCATATTCATGCCATGCCTAGCAAGCCAATTAAAAGGAAAATTACCATTTGATTGCCATGGATATGAATTATAAGCCGGCTTATGTATCATGTGATTCATTTGAGTCCCGAGTGATCGGTCGAATGAACCATAATTACATGGAGAGAGATTTGAATAATTATTAGGAGAATAGAAAGAAAAGTGTTGATCCATGGCTGCTTGACACCTTTTGGTTAGGGCACGTTCTTGTTTATGAGCATTTTGGTGACCACCTAGGGCTTGAGAAGTTGAGAACTCCCTCTTACAATAGTTGCATGAAAAAACCCTAGCCTCTTGAGTACAAGAATTATTATTCATCATGCCCAATTGATTCAAAATATTGAATTCTATCTTTGAACCACCACCAAGATGATGATGATCATCATTGGAAAGCTTGAGAGCAAGTGAAAGACTAGAACTTGAATGGAGGCTCCGCGAATCGGATGCTTCATCTTTCATTTTCTTCTTCTTCTTTTGTTCTGATGAGGAGGAGGAGGAGGAGGAGGAGGAGGAGGAGGCTAAAGTACTAGAGGCCTCAGAAGAATTGCTTGCTTCTGATGAGACAAGTTCTTTCATATCTGTGAGTGATTGTGAAAATTGAGGAAGTGGGGTTGTTGTTTTTATTGAAGAATAGCAAAGATACAATATCTTTTTCACCAAGGAAAGAAATCCCATTTGTTGTTATTACTTGAATTATTTTAGCAAATGAATAGAAGTGATGAGTAAGCTTTTTTTAGATTTGGTTGTATGATAAGGTTTGCCTTTCAATTATACCAAATATGTTTTTTAAGTACTATATGAACACCTAAGTTAGTCAACTTTTCTATAACCAGAATATGGAAGCAATTTTATATGTTCTATTTGTAGATTTTTAATTTATTAAGAAAATTACGAAATTATACTTAATATCTCAACCTTTATTATTCTCTCTCTCTTTATATATATATATATAAGATTTAAACAATTCATTTCATAAATAGTTAATATTATTTAAATATTTTTTTAATTTTCAATATTTATCATTAAATTATAAGGGATCAATAGCTCGAAATTTATATTAACACTAATTAGAATGTAGACGAATACTAGATTTATATCAAGAAAGAGAATGATTAAAAAAGTAATGATGTTATAAAAAAGAAACTTGGCATGCTTTTGTTAATGGGATATATTAATTAATGCAAATGTTTTGATTACTTAAAAAATTATCAACTCCTTAGTTGCTTGGTGTAAGAGTAAGATACACAAAAGAAGTAATGAAACAGAGGGACTTTTGTAATGTCTCTACCTAAAGATAAAGACTAAAGTAGCGTTGTTGGTTTGTGAACCGACATGTCATTTATGTTAATACTGGGGTGTACGATTGTACAAGCAAATTACCGGCATCGGTCTGCTTCTAACAACAGTTTTAAAAAGAAAATCTACAAAATATAACGGAGGTATCACGTTATCCGTGTAATTAATTATCATATTTGTTAAAATATTAAAATTAATTAAAAAGATAAATATTAAATTATAAATGTTATTTATTAATTTGTACGTGATATCACATCACTCATATCTCCGTTACACTAAAGAATTACTCAGTTGTAATGCCAAATTACCCGATCAATGCTCACCTTTTATTTTTAAAGAGAAATTGTCAAATTTTTACCTTAAAAATAATACAAGTATGAAATGATCAATTTTCCATCTAATGTAGTAAAAAAATATAATTTTTCATCCAAAATTACAAAAATACATCATTTTCCATCTGAAACTTAATAAAAGTTTATCGATTTTCGATGGAAAAATAATAAAATAAAAAATATTATAATAATTTCGGATTTTTACTATCCCTATTTTTAATGGAAAATTATTAAGTAAAAATTTGTTGGTGTAATAACATCTAGATCACAATTATTGATGGTATACTTTGTGTTCTCTTTACACGTAATCCGTAATAGTTTTTAAAGAAATTCTTTAATAAAATTAATGATTTAATTGCTACACAGTTTTTTAAATAAGTTTATTTCAAAGGTATAATAAAAAATAATTTAATAATCAAATTAATAATTTTTATTAACAATTTTGTTGATGAAATTTGGGACAATATGGATGAAAATTTGTGACTCTCATCAATTAAATTGAAACAAACATAATACAAATTAGCGAGAGTTGACTCGAGGTGATATTATTATTAATAATTGTGCAAACTGCAAAGTTTAAATCTAGAGTTCTCAAATTTTTTTGGAGATACTAACGAGTGTCGTAAGGGTACTCGTTAATAATATATTTAAGGAAAATTTTTATGGGAAAAATGAAAAAATCATTAATGTTTTGACAATTTTTTTTCATTCCCCATTAAAACGATGTCAAAACTTTTCTTAAATGGAACATAATCTTTTTTTTTAAGGTTTAATACATAAAAACCTCGTAATAACCTATACACCTTTTAAAATAATATATTAAATATCTAAATTTACTGATTTTGGTAATTAGTAACTCTTAATCGTTGATGTGAACACACACATGTAATA